>PISX010006029.1:0-101385 GCA_004024625.1 Mellivora capensis | reverse complement strand
TGGTTTCTTGAGATCTATAAATGTTTTCAATCCCCTGTTAGTGCATTTTTATAATACTTGTGTTTACAAATGAGTATGCTTGATCAGAAAAGTTACACCTCACTAATCACCCTAATTCCTGTATGCTATATGCTTTTAAAATATTATTTGGAATTTGGCATTCTCTAAGCATACATACATTTCAATAATTATCTGCTAGGGTACCAATGGTTTAAACTGTCAAGGAAAAAACTAATTTACTTTTATTCTTTTTTTATTTATTCATTAAATATTTTAATGTAATATTTTTCCAACTTTATTAAAATATAATTGACAAAAATATTATTTGGAATTTGAACATTCAAGTGGATAAAAAATGTTACATTAATATAGTCTGTTTTGTTACTTTAAGCTTATTTAAGTTTTAGGAAATCAGTGGTATATACCAGTTTAAAATAATAATTTAAAGACTCACATGTATATTTAAACCTAATTTCTAAAACAACAACACTGATAAAAAAAAATATTCAAGACATCATATCCTAAATGCATAATATGGCTGTGTTATTCCCACAACATCAATCCAAAAAGAAATTCTCAGGTTCTTATCACATCCAAAAGGCATTATAATTTTCATTTTTAACACTTTAGGAAAAACTTATTGTAATATCTTATTAAGCATTAGAATATATTATACTCCTAGATAAATGATATTACTAAGTAATCTTGAAGTCGAACTTCTAAAGAGAATCCCCAAAGGAAATACTTGGGATTTACTCTTTAGTGAGCAAAATAAGAAAAGAAACATTATATCCTAATATTAGTAATGGTAGATTAGTGGTATTAACTCCTGAAAAACTACTGATCATAAAAGATTCTTTTTAATTTACTTAAAAAAACTTTAATGACCTTATAAGAAAAAAGCAGTTATCCAGGCAATGATTACATATATCAAGACATCTATCTATATCTCAAAGAAAATAATAGATCAATAGAAAAAAGTTTAAATAAACATGTCTATAAATGTGCTTCCCTTCATACATAGAATATGAAAATGTTCAAAATGTAGAAAGATTGCAAATTAGGAAAAAATCCTTCAAGATTTTGCTAGGAGCCCTTGAGTTTACAATTATTAGTGTTGCCATATGCTTGAAGATTTTAAAAACAATATTTTATAATTGAATATATGTTTTGAATTTGGAAAAAAATGACTTTAGTAACTCACTTTAGCGAAGGAATAGGTTTTTAAAATTAGCTTTTATTTACATAGAATTTTTAGTAGTATTTTTACATTTTAATTCAATTTAAATTTAAATTTTTAAAATCCATTTTTCATACATACTTTCAATTATTTAAAATGCGGGGTGCCTAGGTGGCTCAGTCAGATAAATGTTGGCCTTTGGCTCAGGCCCTGGTCTCGGGGTCTTGGAATTGAGCCCTACATCAGGCTCTCTGCTCATCTGGGAGTCTGCTTCTCCCTCCCTCTGTCTCTCCCCTGTCCTGTGTGCTCACTCTCTTTTTCTCTCAAATAAATAAATAAATAATCTTTTTAAAAAATTTTAAAAATAAATAAAATGAATTTTATGTTACTATGTTCTAAGCCTTCTGCTTTCTGGAAGGCAATATTTACATGCTTCTTACCCATAAATTTATATGTATTATTGATATAACTATAATTTTATTGATTTTGTTTCTTGCTTTTTAATGGAAAGACTATTCGACTGAGTAATAGAAATATGTGATTATGATCTATCTAGTTTTTTCTAAATCCACTTATAAAAATAGATCTAGAGTGCCAATATCAAAAGCATTAGCTGTTAGGGCCTTACAACTAGATTAAACCTGGTCTCTAAATTGGTTTAAAATATATTTTTAGGGGTTTTTTTGGGTAGCTCAGTTGGTTAAGCATCCATCTTTTGATTTTGGCTCACTGAGGTCATGATCCCAGATTGTGAGGGCAATCCCCAAGTTGGACTTTGCACTGGGCGTGGAACCTGTTTAAGATTCTTTCTCACCCTCTTTTTTTGCCCCTCTCCGCCCAAAATTATACACACATATATATAAATACTAAAAGCAGTAATTCGCAGAGGAGATCTGCATATCCTCTAGCTCTTTTGTGGCAAAATATGTTATAATCACTTTGGTGATTTTAGGAGTCATACACCTAGTGACAGGTAATCATAGGTTAGGCACAGGAGCTACTTGCCAATCCAAACAGCCACCTGTACATGCATTCTTGCTTTATTTGCCCCCAAACCCTAATCCAGCTGTTCTACCTCTGTAGAGCCAATAGCTGCTACAGTTTCAGTGGCGCTACAGCATCTCAACAGTGCAATTTGGTTCAGGACTGTTTTCTCTTTTACAAATGATAAGAAATGAATCACTAAATTCTATCCCTGAAATTATACAGTTTGTCAACTAACTGGAATTTAAATAAAAAACATGGAAAAAAAAGAAACTCATCAGTTGACTATTAGAACAAGTGTTTTGGAATGCACAGAAAACTAAACTTGTAGAAATCCTGGACATATGAAAAAATGAGAGGAATATATAGAGATGAGTTGCATTAATTATTGTTTATTTTTAAGCCAGTTGAGGATTATGGAGGAGCTAAATAACCTAATGACAACTGTTAGTTATTATTAATATATGTAATATTAATAACAGGAAACCTAAAGTTTCTCAGATACAGAAGAGATGAAAACGAGGTTGTATTTGAGGGATCATATGATAGATTCCTAAACAAATTATTTTGCTTAAAGTTTAGAAAAATATGAGATTAAATTAAAATTATTTGCTTAAGATTTAGAAAAGATGTGAAATACATTTTTTAAAGGAAACCTGAATATCTGATATTAATGAACTGGGAAACAAAGAACCCTAAATTAAAAATGCGATTCTTTGAATGAATAGATCAGCAAGCTTAAAGAAAAAAAGCGATAAAAAATATATGTATTTTAGAAATGTGAAAGGGGAAAGCTATAAGAAAGAGAGAAAATATTATGATAAATTAGAAAACTAAAAGGAAATTGTTGATATCTTAGTAAAATAGAAACAAACAAATATGACATAAGACATACTAGTATACTTATATTGGCTAACCATATCTGAAAATAAAACAAAATTCAAAATTAATCTTTTAAAATAAGCATTTGGAGCATATATTTCTAAAACTGAGTTCCAACTATCTGGTAATGAACAGATAATTAAACATTATTTCAAAGATCTGGTACAGAAACATATGCAAAGCTTTCCATTCAATATTAGAAAATCAGTATATAACTTGAAGTGCACAACTGATCATACTAAAAAAGGAAAAATGATTACATTTTGCTTATGACAATGAATGTAAATATTTTAATTAAACATTAGCAAATAATTTACAAAACAGTATTCTATTATTTTATTAGGATGAGGTTCTAAGACAAAATCCCAAATAAATGTTTATTTCTCATGTATTAAATGGTGCAGTACAAATGGGTCCTCCAGTGACACAGGCTAGCAGGACAATTATGCCCTCCACAATACATGCATTTCAGGATTTACCACCAATTGCTATTTGCAGGCACTGGAACAAAGAAAACTTCAAGGACAAGAATCCTTTTTCTTTTTTTAATGAGATCAACAAAAAGCTAAACATGTCATTTTTTCATAGTTCATTACTTCAAATTCTGCCATAAAAACACAATTAGCTGAGGGAGGGATAAAAACTGTAATGTTTGGCCCAGTAGCTAATTGTGCAACTTAAACTATGGATTCTATTACTAAAAAGAATGAAGTAGATACTAAATACCATGAAAATTATTTTGTCGTGAAAACCAAGGAAACTTTCTTTTCCAAAAAATGCAGAGGAGGTTTAAAATCTATTACAGTCATTCACTGCACCCTTGAAGTGTGACTAGGGAAAACATAAGCCATGTCAATTTCATGACCGAGCATCTCATATGGCCCCTTAGTGCCAAAAGCAATCCTACTGTATTTTACTAAACCATTCACTCTCTGCTCTCTTAGATAACTATTTTGTAGTCTGTACTTTCTTCAAAAACCTCTAGCACTTTTCTTTCCTTTCAAATATCAATAAGTTGGGTCTTCATTTCATTGGGAAAATACACGAGAAGGGAACTTTCCCATCCTTTGCCCACAATTCCTCAACTATATGCAACTGTACTGATTGGGCTGCACTCTTTTCCCATTACAGTGGATGAACTGACCATGTTTCTACTTAAGGGCAGCAAATTCCCTCGCCTCGCAGACTTTTTTCTTTCAAGTATAATCTTATTATCCTACATCATCACGGTTTATTTCTCTACAGGATCAGTTCCAACAGCAAACAAGCATAGTGTTTTTATTTTCCAACTAACAAAATACATCCTCTCTTTATCCCGATTGCTTTTAGTTAAATAGTTAAATTGTTATCTTCTCCTTTAGAGCCAAAGTCCTCCATATTGGTCTCCTCTTCCTCCCTTGACTCTGGGGCTAACCCAGTCAAGCTCTAGAGTCAACCTCCAGACACTAGTGATTCAACTATGATCTCATCATTGCTTAATCTGGCTACCAAATTTCAGTTTTCATTTTAATTAAGTTCTCGGCAGCATTTGATGCAGTGGGTCACTCCTTCAATTTTAAAACACTCTTCATCTGGCTTTTGGATTTCCATTCTCTCCTGATTGTCCTTATAGACACTGAATATTCTTTATATTTTTCTCAAACATTCTTCCTTACCAACGTTCCCAAGGCCAGCAGATGACATTGTTGTCTATTTGCTGGGATTTTGACTGAACTAAAATTTTAGAATCATCTGCCATTCCTTTCTTTCATCCCATCAAATCTATCAGCAAATCTTGTTGGTCCTGCCTTCAAAATCCAATGACTCTCCAATATCTCCACTTCTGCAAACTTAGAATGCATTGATACCAATGTTTTGGAATACTGCAATGGCCTTCTAAGATGCCTTCTTGCTTCTATTTTTTGCTGGCTCATAATAAAGCGCTATGTCATCAACCAGAGAAATAGGCAAAATAACAACAACAACAAAATCAGTTAGAAGTATCAAAAATATTTTGAAGTAAGGAAGACTAGATAAGTTAACATTCCAGAGAAGTGAAGTACTTATGTCACTAAATTGCATTCACTTTTCTAAGGGAAGCAGTTATCAATTTTTGATACAAGCAAAAAGCTGTAGCACAGGGTGGTTTCTAGGAAGTAAACAAATGAGCAGGTTTTTGAATGCCATGTAAAATGAAGAGATAAAATTAGGGGTGGCTGGATGGCTCAGTCAGTTAGGCGTCTGACTTTGGCTCAAGTCATAAGCATCAGGCTCAGTGCTCAGTGGGGAGTCTTCTTGTCCCTTTCCCTCTCCCCTGACTCATGATCTCTCTCTTTCTCTCTCAAATAAATAAAATCTTTTAAAGAAACAAAAAAGAATGAATAGATAAAATTAGAGACATAATGGGATGTATATATAAATATAAGGTAAAGAGAAGATACTCAAACTTAATACAGAGATAAATAGAAAATACAGAAGAGTACATGAAAGCCAAATATGAAACATTAAAAAATAACTAATTCATACTCATAATTTATTCTGCTCCTGCCACACACTTACCTCCTTGCTTTTTTTGAAGATCACCAGATTCCTCACCATAATTTAAAATTATTGAAAGTTAAATACTTTTTTCTTTAATGCCAAGAAAATTACAGGATATTGACAACTGTTATTGTTGTTTATCTCTGTTTAAGATATGCTATTGAATCCAATCAGTGGAATCAAGAAATAATTTGTAAAAGTATTGGTATATCAAAAAAAAAGTTTTTCTTCTTTTGATGATCATATGCTTGCATTCCTAGAAAATCTAGCAATCAATAAAAAATTCTATGATTATTAAGAGAATTTGTCAAGGACTACAATCAAACTAAATATAGGGAAATCAATAGCTTATCTTCCAAACTAGCAAAATTCATACATTTTATTTATAGAGAAAATATTAAATACATTTTATTTATAAATAAATAAAACAAACAAATAGAAATATTTATATTTACATGTATAAATATAGTATTTATAAATACTTACACATATTTATAAATAAATAAATATATTTTATTTATAGAGAAAATATTAAACAATAGCCTATACTTCTCTAGGGACTTTCAAAGCATGAACAAAATATACAAAAACTCCAGTCTCCTTGCAACTTAAAAATGAGAGCTTGGAATCAATAGAAATAATAACAAATAATTACAACACATGTGATAACATGATCATCATTAAAGAAAATGGAAATTTAGAAATGGATTGGTATAAATGGAATTGAATGGATTATTACAAGGAGAATATAATTGTATCTCTTCCCTACAATGCATCCTCTGCATCCAAATTTTAAGAGAACTTTCTTCTCATTTTTTTTTTAAGAGAACTTTCTGAAAGGAAACCTGGCTACATCAATTGTTTGCTCAGAACATTTCCTCAGCTCTCAAGCTGGCATGACATAAACTATGCCTCATGATTTTGTTTCTGTGTGCATATTCAGAGTCATCTTAACTACCATCCACAAAGGATGAGATACTTTGGAAACAGTATAATGCTTCTTTCTCTGCTTAAAATATTCTGCTATCTTTAAGAGTAGATCATATTTATACCACAACACCCTGCTGAGTTTTATTATCTTTTCTGAAACCTCTTATGACCTTTCACAAATACAGGTAATCAATCTCTATTTCACATGAGTTGTATATGTATAATTCACTTAAATTACTACACCATAATCTTTTTTTTAAAAGATTTTATTTATTTATTTAATAGAGAGAGTGAGAGAGCACAAGCAGGCAGAGCAGCAGAGGGAGAGAGAGAAGCAGGCTCTCCGCTAAGCAGAGAGCCCGATGTGGGGTTTGATCCCAGGACCCTGGGACCATGACCTGAGCCGAAGGCAGTCACTTAATGACTGAGCCACCCAGGGACCCCACTACACAGTAATCTTATGTTGACATAATATATACTTATGATGACACTGACATTATTATATACATAGTATATTCTTTCCCTTTGTAGGCAGTGAGCAAATTGAAGACTGGGACATTTGTCATTTTTATCATTTTTTATCTCATAAGAATAGAAGAATGCCTGGTATATTATAATTATTCAGTACATGTTTGAGTAAATGAATAAACAAAAATAACAAAAAATAATTTCATCTATGGACTATGAGACTGTATTTTCAAAAAGTCATTTGTATTCAGAGATGGCACATACTGCTAAGTAAGTATTATTTTTTTAAATAAGTGGATTCTGCAGATCAGTTTGACAGTTTCCAAGGCTATAAAAGGTGTAGCATTAGCAAGTAGCAAAACTTTTAGGCCACTAGCTCATATTTATACCACAGATTTTCAACAGCACAGTATTTATGAATGTGATATTGGAGAGGATCTTAAATTTTAATGAGGTGTTGATATTACATGCAGATGAAGTATCCCAATATACATAATATATACAATTTCTTTTTGTACAGAAACCAAAAGGTTTGATTTGATTAAATATAAAACCTGGACATATGATAAAAAATATGTTCACAGAATGGTTTCAATATATAACCAAACTTTAATCTCATACAAAGACTGAAGAAGATATCCTTATTTTCTTTAGACCATGAGTATTTTTTATTTCTGGGTATTCTCTTTTTTAAAAAATTTCTTTACTTTTATTGTTTTTAAGTAGACTCCGCACCCAGTATAGAGCCCAATGCCATACTTGAACTCATAACCCTGAGATCAAGACCTGAGCTGAGATCAAGGATGAGACACTTATTGACTGAGCCACCCAGGCGCCCCTGATTGCTGAGTACTCTTTTGTTAATATTGTGTTTCAGATGCCAAAAGTATAAAATTATTAAAATAAGGATTATAACATAATATAATCCTTAGCCCTGGGAAATGGGACAGAATCTACTACCATTAATATTACTTTTGAACTTAAGAGTAAGGCAAACAGACAGCACAAAGGAATACTGCCATGTGTCTATGAGAGCACAAATATTTAGTATTACATATGACATAGATGTGCTGTGTGAAATTTTGGAGAATATAAACCATTTTATAAGAAATAAATAGGGTTACTTGAATATGATACATAGCAGCATCACAATCATAATATTTCATACTGTGATTTTACTGTAATTTTAAAATTATATTAAATTTTCCAAGAGGATTTTGATTTAAAATATTTTCTAAAGGGGTTTGCCTTCAGGACCAATATATTTTGATAGCAATCTTTGATGGCTCTGATATTTGTACTAAAAAAAAACATAAAATTCTGCCAGTTTTAGGTTTTAACTAGCTAAATAAATTATTAAGAGTAGAAGAGCTATCAACAATTAACAATGAAATTTTAGGGAAAGTAAGTTCACAATTTAAGTAAATAAATTAACATAAAGCTAAAATTTATGGAACTATAAATAATTCTAAAGAACTAAAAGGAGGAACTGAGGTGCTCATCTATAATGCATTTTTAAATAAAAACTTTGAACACAGTATATGTACATATTTTATTCTTTACATGTTAGTTTGAAGATTTTATTTTTTATTTGACAGAGAGAGAGAGAGGGCATTCAAGCAGGCAGAGTGGCAGGCAGAGGCAGAGGGAGAAGCAGGCTCCCTGCCAAGCAGGGAGCCCGATGTGGGGCTCAAGCCCAGGACCCTGGGATAGTGACCTGAGCCGAAGGCAGACACCTAACCAACTGAGCCACCTAGGCACCCCTTTTCATGTTACTTTGGAGCAAGTATTTTAAAAAGTTTTTATTTTTTCTGTTTTTTGTTGTTGTTGTTGTTTTTAAAATCTCCAAGTATTTAACATAGAGTGTTATATCAGCACCAGATGTAAAATACAGTGATTCAACAGTTTTATACATTACTCAGTGTTCATCCTGATAAGTGGGATTAACCTCTTCACCTATTTCACCCATTCCCCCACCTACCTCCCCTTGGGTAACTATCTGTTCTCTATAGTTAAGAGTCTCTCTTTTGGTTTCTCTCTCTCTTTTTCCCTTTGTTCCTTTGTTTTTGTTTCTTAAATTCTACATGAGTGAAACCTTATGGTATTTGTGTTTTTCTGACTGGCTTATTTTGCTTAGCATTGAGTTCTCTGAATCCAACCATGTTGTTGAAAATGGCTGTTGAAAAAGATTTCGTTCTTTTTTATGGCTGAAAAATATCCCAGTGTGTAAGTGTGTTTGTGTGTATGCATGTGTGTGCATATACCATAGCTTCTTTATCCATTCATCTCTTGATGGACAGTTGAGTTGCTTCCATAATTTGGCTATTATAAATAATGCTTCAATAAACATAGGGATGCATATATCCCTTTGAATTAGTGTTTTCATATTCTTTGAGTAAATACCCATCTAATATAGTTTTTGATACCTTAAGTGACCTTGTCAGAGGACAAGTAGGTGGGTGTCAATTTAATAAAATAGAAAGGAGTTCTGTGAATCCCATCATCTGCCATTCCACATATATTATTATTTAAATAAGAATTACTTTCTTGTCTAATAAAAAGTATATATTCTGGAGATGATCTACTTGACAGATAATTTTACAGCAGATTTTTAAAAAAATATTTTACTTATTTATTTGCCAGAGAGAGAGAGAGAACAAACATTGAGAGCAGCAAAGGGAAAGGGAGAAGCAGGCTCCCCACTGAGCAAGGAGCCCCATGTGGGACTTGCTTCCAGGACCTTGGGATCATGACCAGAGGCTGAAGGCAGATGCTTAACCAACTGAACCACCCAGGTGACCCTACAGCAGATTTTCTTGATAGGTGAACATGATCAAAGCCCAAGAAAGGTAGACATAATTTAGTTACATGGAAGAGGAAGACAAAACCCAAAGGGTACAAAATAAAAAAAGAAAATTAAGAGAGAACATCTGTGCAGGGGAGGGGCAGAGGGAGTGGAAGAGAGAGGAACTCAAGCAGGCTCCCTTACTGCAGAGCCATCACAGGGCTCAATCTCAGGACCTCGAGATCATGACCTGAGATGAAACCAGGAGTTAGATGCTTAACGGACTAAGCCACCCAGGCACCCCAGGGTAAGAAGGAGGTATTAATAGGGAGAATGAAGAGGCTTCTGCAACAGAGACAATGCATCTGTTAATTTTCCAAAACTGTTTTCCCTCCTCCAATGTCTATTACAGGCATCCCCTGCTCTTCAAAAGTTCAGGTTTGCCACTTAGCTGTTAAGAAAGACCTACATTAGTACCTGTTTTTGCTAACTGAAAGAAATTTCTGACAAGGATTTTTGTTTTTATGGGAAAAGGTGATAAGTGAAAATAGCATTCAACATTTGTTTTGCAGCAAGCCATTGTAGTGGTAGCACACACCTCAAGCAGCAGGAGTGGTGCCACCAAGCTCCTTCCCTGGCAATGACACTCAGCATCTTGGAATCAAGCTGCCAGAGCTCTGAACTGTATCTGTGAGCAACTGTGCTTTATCTCAATTTATTGTGTGCATTCTTTAGCAAGATGTGTTCTAAGGGATCAGAAAAGTCAGAGAGGTTATTTTTGGGGTCTGAGAATGCTCAAAAATTTTTGATATCAGTTAATGGTTATTACTTCTTTGCTTTCCACCATTTTTGCTTACCATAGGTTTTATAGAAACACTCTATTTTGGATAGTGAGGAAACCTGTATGTTTAAGAGTCATGGTTCTAATTTAAGGCACAGAATATTGCAGAGGTGAAGTATTTAGTATATTTGAGTTTTGACTGGCCTTTATCCTCACTTCTGTCACTTTATCAGACAAAATCATCAGACTTTGTGACTTCTCTTCTTTCTTTTTCATTTCTTTCCTCCTCCCTTCCTTCCTCTTTTACTTTTCTCCTACTTATACTTCTTCTCCTCCTCCTCCTTCTCTCTCTCTCTCCCATTTTTTTTCTCTTTTAGATTATTCATGTGGTTCTTTCTACTCAACAGATATATATCTGCATACCTCCATGTAGGATCATCTACTTGAGATACTGTAGTTTACAAAAGTTCATTACTGAAAAATGTATATTTTTCTGAAATTTTAAAAACAAAATATTTAGGGTTCTTTGTTTCTATTAGTATGTGACAGAAAATCCATTTATTTACTTTTTTAAAAAAAGATTTTATTTATTTATTCATGAGAGACAGAGACGCAGAGGCAGAGGGAAAGTAGGTTCCCCACAGAATAGGGAGCCCTATGTGAGACTTGGTCCTGGGATCATGACCTGAGCTGAACGCAGGTGCATAAGTGACTGAGCCACCCAGTCACCCCAGAAAATCCATTTATTTAAAATTGAGTATCATATTGCAGATTCCAAGTATGTCAAAATTTTGGTGAAATAAATATTTTTAAATATATATTTGGGAACTAACTTACATGAAATATGCTATAAATGGGTAGAGATTAAGTGATGTTTAGTTATTTATCTAATTATTTTATTTACTAAAATCATTGTTTATGTATTCATAAGAAATGACACAAATAACCATTCTTAAAAATATAACTGTGAAGATTAAAACTATTTGTGGATGGAGACAAATTTTACTATTTGTAAATTAATTCTACTGGCCCCTTTTAGTAATTTCTTAATTAGTCATAGTATGCAAATATATGGAAACTTCTCCAAAACATGAAAGCTACTAATAGCATCACTATTTTAATTTTTTTTCAATTTTAAAATGAGATAATTATATCATCCTTTGAAATGATGGCTAAAGAAATCAGTTTTTATCTTGTCACTTTCCTAGGGAAGCTGCAGTAGGAGAAAATTACTTTATAATAGAAATATTCAGAAATTTTTCCAGTAGAGTGTAGTATGTCACATTTATAGCCCTTTATTTCAGGGCATGTGAAACCTTCCACGTGCTCTGTAAAACATTTTGTACTGTTTAACTTGTGTGACTTGCAATTAATCTCAGTGTAACAGAACAGCAGGAAATATTTCTGAGGTTTAAGAATGTTTTCTTTCCCCAATTTTTCTTACAATATGTAATCTGGACATGTCAGGAGAAAATTAGTTTTCCTAAAATTATAATACAATATTGTTGCAATTCCTGGCACTTTTGTAGCAAGTTGCTCTTCTGTGTGTTTCTTTCAAAGTTATTATTACAGTGAGGTGATCATTTTCTCTGACAGTAAGCTGTGTATTTATTGCTGCCATCAGCTGTACTCTTGCCTTATTGGGTATCTTCACCTGCTCCTTTACTGGCCCCTCCAACTGAGAATGTTTCAAAATTTCATTCTCCATTAGTCATCTGATTTAGTTAAGTAACTTCTCTGAACCTTGGTTTCTTAATGTGTGAAACAGACAAATTATCCTAGTGGATTTCTAATTTCTCTCCCAGCTCATCAACTATATAAGGTTTTGTTTGTGTCGGGTCTCCCCAAGGACAAGCTCCTCCTTGCGATTTTCTTCTTGCAATGACACCACCATATATCCAGTTATTCACATTTAAATTTTCAAAGTGTATCCTTTTCTTTATCATTATGCCTACACACATACACACAGAAACATACAGGAACAAACAAAAACCCACCTCAAGTATTTTGTTCTTCTTTTTTAAAATTAAATTAAATTTATTTTATTTTTAGTGTTCCAAAATTCATTGTTTATGCACCATACCCAGTGCTCCATGCAGTACTTGCCCTCCTTCATACCCACCACCAGGCTCATTCAACCCCCAACCCTCCTCCCCTCCAAAACCCTCAGTTTGTTTCTCAGAGTCCACAGTCTCTCATGGTTTGGCTCCCCCTCCGATTTCCCCCATCTCACTTCTCCTCTCCATATCCCAATGTCTTCCATGTTATTCCTTTTGCTCCACAAGTAAGTGAAACCATATGATAACTGACTCTCTCTGCTTGACTTATTTCACTCATCATAATCTTCTCCAGTCCTGTTCATGTTGATACAAAAATCTAAAGAACTCCTCAAACTCAACACACACAAAACAGATAATCACGTCAAAAAATGGGCAGAAGACATGAGCAGACACTTCTCCAAAGAAGACCTACAAATGGCTAACAGACACATAAAAAAAGTGTTCATCATCATTAGCCATCAGGGAGATTCAAATCAAAACCACATTGAGATACCACCTTACACCAGTTAGAATGGCGAAAATTAGCAAGACAGGAAACAACGTGTGTTGGAGAGGATGTGGAGAAAGGGGAACCCTCTTACACTGTTGGTGGGAATGCAAGTTGGTGCAGCCACTTTGGAAAACAGTGTGGAGATTCCTTAAGAAATTAAAAATAGAGCTACCCTATGACCCTGCAATTGCACTACTGGGTATTTACTCCAAAGATAGAGATCTAGTGAAAAGAAGGGCCATCTGTACCCCAATGTTCATAGCAGCAATGGCCGCAGTCACCAAACTGTGGAAAGAACCAAGATGCCCTTCAATGGATGAAAGGATAAAGAAGATATGGTCCATATTTTGTTCTTCTTAATGTTTCTTCTCTTCTCCATTCTCTTCTCATTTCTCTCATGTTAATTTGGATACACATTAACTTGATCCTAAATTCCTGGGAGGCATTAGTTTCAAACCATCCTTCTCTCAAATTTGCCAGAACAGCTCCATTCATGATCAAATGCATTCCTTACCCTTCTATCTACCAAATTAATGGTAAACATAATAAATTCTAACATTCATGATTCCATCCACTATCTACAATTCTAGCTCTATTGGTTATCACCTAACTATATACCACTTTGCTTCACCTGAACTGAACAATATAGTTTTCTTAAAAAGAAAAATCTTTTTGGGGGAAGGGGCAGTCCCATTATTTGCTTAATGCTGCTTAGTTTTATTTAGTTTGATGTTATTTTATTTATTTAGCTTTATATCTAGAAATTTCATGCATATGTTATATGCTTTCCTTCCTTTGGAATTTTTTTTCTGTCTCATCAAAGTCAGGGTCTTCATGACAGTCCCATAGGGTTGCCATAGTGATATTGTCATCAAAAGTAAAAGCTGGGGGCGCCTGGGTGGCTCAATGGGTTAAAGCCTCTGCCTTCGGCTCAGGTCATGATCCCAGGGTCCTGAGATCAAGCCCCACATCGGGCTCTCTACTTAGCAATGAGCCTGCCTCCCCCTCTCTCTCTGCCTGCCTCTCTGCCTCTCTGCCTCTGTCTGTCAAATAAATAAATAAAATCTTAAAAAAAAAAGTAATAGCTGAAGTAAACCTACAACAAACTCACTAAGTTTTCACACAAGGAAATGAATGTCAAATTGCCCAACAATCTGACAAAATCATTTTTACTTGATGGCAAACCTAGGGCTATGATAGCTCACTTCAAAATATGGAAAAGTTTTATGAAATTATGGGCTGATCTATTTCCCTTTGGTGCGCTATAGTACTTCAAACCTTTATTACTGTGGTTATTCTAGTCTTTGAATTATTGTATTTGTGTATTTATAGTTTTCTTCTAATAGATTATCATCTCCTTATTTGTATAAAATATGTCTCATTTACCCTTTTTATTACTCTTTAAAATGGGGAAAATATGTATGAAAAGTATCTTCTGGTCATGAAGTCATGACCAAAGATTCAGTTAACTGAAATATTCATGGACTCACTGATGATATGTACATCTATCTATAGCTATAGCTATATCTGTAACCATATCCAGAGCTATACATACTTGTAGTTGTATCTATTTGTATGTCTATATTTGCAAATAGTCATTTAAAAAATAGTATAACATAGTACCCCTTTTCCACAAATGTGGTAAAAAACAATGAAGTTCACGGCTAAAAATTGCTTCCTATGGTCATATGTAATTGCAGAACTAATTTAACTTTTAAGTTTGAAGAACATGACACAAATGATCAGAATGGTTTGATATTTAATTGAATTATTAGTTAAACATTTTTACCAGTTCTGCATGAAATCAGGAATTGCTCATAGTTAAACTACCTTCTTAGGCTACCTTTGATATTTTAAAGTTGCTCAGATGTCTAACATTCTGTTTGTCTTTGAAGAAAAAAAGTTCTTCCCTCCAAACAAAATTACAATTGAACTCTAACTTATTGAAACAAAAATAAAACATACAGGTATACATAATCTTCTTGTATTTCTGGGGAGACATCTAAATTTTCTATTATCTTCCTTTGTGTATATTATAAAACATATAAATATATCTATGTGTAACTGATCACTATACTTTGTTATCTAGCCTTCTTAAATTTATCTTTGATTTTCTTAAACATATATACTGGGCATAATTGGTCGATTAGTTGATTGACTGATTTTTGGTTTATTGTTGCAAAGAGAAACCACACATCTGTTAGCCATCACTCCTCAATCTCCCCACTCATTCCAGCCATCGGCAACCTTTAATCTCTACTCTCTGGATATAGATTTGTCTCTTCTGGACATTTCATATAAATGAAATTGTAGAATATGTGGTCATTTGTGACTGAATGCTTTCATCTAACATAGTGTTTTCAAGGTTTATTCATGTTGTAGCATGTGTCCAGACTTCATTCCTTTTTTATGACTGGATAATATTCTATTGTAAAGATATCCCACATTCTGTTCATCCCTTCATCAATGGATGGCCACCTGAATTGTTTTTACTTTTTGACTATTAGATATTTGTGTACAAGTTGTCGTAGACATACATCTTCATTTCTCTTGGTTATATACCTTGGCGTGGAATACTAGATCATACAGTAACTCTATGGTTAGCTCTTTGAGGAGCTGCCAGGCTGTTTTCCACAGCAGCTGCGTCACTGTACAATCCCATAAGCAGTTCATGAACATTCTAATTTCTCCATATCTTTGCCAACACTTTTTATTAACTATCTTTTTACTACAATCATCCTAATAGGTGTAAAGTGGTACCTCATTGTGATTTTAACTTGCATTTCCTTAATAACTAACTAAGAACAACTTTCCATGTGTTCCTGGCCATCAGTATAACTTTGGAGAAATGTCTATCCAAATCCTTTCTGCATTTGTTAACTGGGTTGTTTGTTTTGCTGTTGTCATTGTTATTGTTGCTGGGTTGTAGGAGTTTTTATTCTGGATACTCGTATCCAGTATATTCTGGATACGAATCCCTTGTCAGATATACGATTTGAAATATTTTCTCCCATTCTGCGGGTTCTCTTCTATTCTGTTGATAGTGTTCTTTGATGCACAAAAGTTTTTAATTGAATGAGTCATTTTATCTATTCTTTCTTTTGTTGGCTGTGCTTTTGGTGTCATATCAAATAAACCATTGCCAAACCCCAAATCGTTAAAGTTTTCTCCTATGTCTTCTTCTAGATTTTTATAATTTTAGCTTTTATGTTTAAAATAACTCAATATAATTTGAATATAATTCAATATAATTTGATTTAAATTTTTTATGTGGTGTAAGTTATGTCCTTTGTCTATTTTTACATGGCTTATTTATCTTTTTATTTAAGAGTTGTAAGTCCATTTATTTTTATGCAATTATATATGATAGTCTCCTCCTCTGGTTTGTGATTTCCTTGGGGCAGGACTATCTTCCCAATTTTGGCATCTTCAGGACCCAGCCTGATGCTAGGCATAAAGTAGATGTTGTAAAATTATTTATTGAGTTTATACAAGGTATTAATCATATTATTACCTAATCATCATATTAATACTAATCATTATTACTTAAGAAAGCATATTGCAGGTTTTGTATTCTATATATTTTTTTATTTAATAATATTTAGGGTTTGAAATCACCTAAAGTGTCTGCCTTTATTGTATTTCCTTGATGCTCTCTATTGCTGGCTCAATTCAAGCCTAAATCATGTTGGTTCCTCCTTCTTTCCTTAGAAGCCTTTATTGTTAATCTCCTTTCCTTTACAATCATCCTAAACCAGGACATTTGGGTAAAGAAGACCTAATTCAAGTGAGGACAATCCCATGTATACAGGGATGACACGCTTCATGAAAACCTGGAGAACATCTTATCTAATGGATAGTCATACCAGTACCCACAATAGCTTAGGGTGCTCGGTCTTTTAAATTTGGATGTTTATGAGAAATGGCTCAACTTTTAATGACTTCTAAACAAATACCCCAGGAGGACAACAGTTTGGAAATTTGGCTTTATTGGCATTTACTGTGTATATGAGCATGTGTGTATATATGGTATGTATAAAATCTTCCATAAATATTTTTGGAGAGAGATCTAAATGTTTTATTTATCTTGTATTATTCATTTTTTATTATATTTCTTTGTGTAGACTACAAAATACAGATAAAATCTGTATATGTAACCGATTGCTGAAATATCTTTGATTTTTAAAAATATATATATCCTGGGCATGATTTCATATTAATTGATTTTTTGAGAAAGTCTGTATTATGTAAATTGCTGAGAATTACTCAGTAGAACTAAAACAAAATAAAATACAACAAAAAACATTCATCTGAGAGAAACAGCAATAGGTAAAAAGACTTTGAAGAAGGGAGACATTTTTAAACAATGAACAAAGGTAGGAAAAGATAATTGTTTTCATTAGAGGAAGAATATAAATGGTTGGTGGAGACAGATAATGAAAATATCCTTGGTCTATGTTTGAATGTGTCTTGGTATTTTACTTCATGTACTAGGATGCAGTGGGAAAGAGATTGGCTCTGGACTATATAACGACATCAAAACATGCAGTTAGGGATGCCTCGGTGGCTCAGTCAGTTAAGCCTTCAGCTCAGGTCATGATCCCAGGGTCCTGGGATGGAGTCCCTTGTCCTGCTCCCTGCTCAGTGAGGGGCCTGCTTCTCCCTCTGCCTGCTGCTTCCCCTGCTTGTGTGAATGCTCCCCCCTCTCTGACAAATAAATAAATAAAAATTTTTAAAAAAATTCAGATAAATGGGAAAAAATCACCTTACTGAGAAAAAAAAAATATCATTACTCAAAGCACTTATTGTTCATTATACAGAAGAAGTTAGCTAAAATCCCCAAGTAAACAAAATACTCCATCATTGTGAAGGCATCATCAGTGTAAGTAAAATATCAGCTGGACAAATTAGTCTCTCATATAAACACTGGACTTTCCAATTCTGTAACTTACAAGATAAGTGGTTTTTTTTTAAATATTTTATTTATTTGCAAGAGAGAGAGAGAGAGAGAGAACTTGAGCTGGGGGAGGGGCAGAGGGAGAGGAAGAAGCAGACTCCTTGCTGAGCACAGAGCTAGACATGCGGCTCTAACCCAGGACCCTGAGATCATGACCTGAGCCAAAGCCAGACACTTAACTAACTGAAACACCCATGCACCCCAAGATAAGTGACTTTCCCAGGTCATTTATTTCTCTGATATTCAGTTACCTCATTTTAAAATGAAATATCTAATTCAAAGAGTGGTTGTATGTTAAAAGTGAAATAGAATGATTTCAAGTGGACACAGAATCTATCATGTAATAGAAACTCCCTCTTCCCTCCTCCTGTCCAGGATCTCTTAGTCAGATATATGATATGATTAAATCATGTGATATTCCTCTGCCTTTTAAGTTTACTCTCTATGCCAATGGAGAGTATCACAGTGTTTAAAGAATCAAGACAAGTAATGCATGACAGAAAACAACACAATTTGATGCTGGGATTTAGAGTGAATTAAACACATTTTATATGATTCATCTAATTCACATGATGCATCAAATACCTCACTGTGGGGAACATAAAAAAAGTTATATAAGTATACATATTTTTTAAAGTTCTCTATTGAGAATTATGTAAATTAATTTTACCACATTGGAACATGCATTCAGCAACAACTCAAAGACAATTAGGGAGCATATATTATGTGTCAGAGACAGTTCTAAGATGTTGGATATATAATAACAAATCATTATGCTTATGCTATTGTGTGGCAAGAAATAATGTCCCAAATTTACAGGGAACCATTTACATTACCATGTTATACAAAAATGCCATGAGTGGTAGATGCAGATTACAGGGGGTAGGGGTGGGTGTAGAGGGGACCATGGCACAAGGCAGGGTCGTCACAAGCCCATGTGCTATCTTTGTGTGAGAACAAGGTACCTCTTAACTCCATGCAGACACATTCCTAAGCTAGGGAACAAGGTTGATGAGTTGAATGCCAACTCATCTGTCCCCTTGGTTAGGGTCTTTGCACAATACATACAAGGTACAACAGCTTTGAGGCCCTAGATCAGGGATTATAACGCAGTTTTATTTTGGCAATAGCATTAAAGAGTTTCACCACAGTGCTAACTAGCAAATTAGCAATGGAACTTCCAAACTACGGACATGGGTGGTGACACGCTGCAAAGAGGAGTGTGAGTAGTGAAGGCAGAAGTGTCATTTTGCACTCTCAGTTTTGGTAAAGCCTTGTTGTTGTATTTAGTTCCCTCCTCTCAATAGAAAAATGGGTTTCCTAGCAGCCTTGGCCCAGGAAAATTTTCAAGCTGGCAAACTATTCCCCTGCCCCTCTTGGTTCCTGTCTGAGTCCTCTGACTGCTGGATGATGCACATTCTGTTCACATCTCATTCTCTGAATTTATGGTTTTCAAATATTTTTCCTGCCTAAATCTTTCCTCAAAATATTTAATATGAATTGTCAATAAAGTAAATGAAGAACAGCCAGCCCATCGTCCCACTTCTTTCTCTGTTTCCGGGCTCTCAGATAACCTCTGGGACATCACCAGGCACCACAGACCCAACACTTCAGTCCAGAACTGTCAAGATTCTCTTTACTTTTTCCATAAAAGAGCCATCAATCTCCCACTTCTCTTGGGAGATCTAAAAATATATATGTAAACTCAATGGTTAGTGGCTTCTCTCTACCTACCTACTACTCTAAAAAGGAAGTTTTTAATGCCTTACCCTAGAAGAGTAAATCAAATGCAATGGGGAAAAAATCATAATATATCCTTTCATTCACCTTAAGGAGCAGATTCTGATCCAATTTAGAAGTGGTTTTCTTTATCCTGTCCTAAGGACCTTCGTGAAATACTCAGGGCTTGTAATCAATCAAGTCAGTTAATATCTTCAGGTCTGAATTTCTATGTACACAAGTGGATTTAGTGATATCTTTCTGGCAGGGTTATCATAAGACCTGCACACATTGCCTGTCAGGGGTCTTATGCAAGGATGTCAGGAAAGAGTGTTAGCAATTATTGTGGGCAAGTAACAAGGATAGGCACATTAAATACCCTTTCTTTTGGAGTTCAAAATTTTCCTTGTGAACTAACAGCACATGGACTGGATAAGAAACTCATGGACAGAAGTCAAACTACCCACTGACTTCAAGACTGCCACTTTACCCAAGATCCATGAAGCCTTCTAATTAAGAAAACATTTTGCTTCTCTCCTCAGATGACTCTGCTCAGAAGAGACTTGAGGATGCAGTGATGTAAGGCTATTTTTACAAATACTTAAACAGGTTTGGCGTTAGAAGAAATGTAAGTTAAGAAAGTACATGTATTAGAAGCTAACTTCTAAAATTCATGGTCCTTTCAGAAAACTATGTTTTTTACAAGGCAGTGCTCTCTTATGGAAAATAAAACTACATTCACCAGCACAAGTGTAAACAATACTTTAGAAATAAGAAACATTAATCACTACTATCCCTTTTCCCTAACCTCATAAGATGTTTCTCCAAATATGTTCCCCAAAGTTCAGGTAAAATACGTTTCAAGTAATTAATTCATTCCAAAGCCAAAAATGATGTGAATATTTTACTCTGTCTTTATGATAGGAACCAGCAGCTACTCTATAACTTAAATTTGGCAAGTTTTGTTTTATTTTCACTGCCATTATAATGTTGACACAATCAAAATTCATATCTGGGAATGACTGAACTACTTTGCAGTAATGCAAATATTGCTTTCCAGGAAGTATAAGTAATAGACATCTTATTTTTTTTAATCTCTACCAAAAGGAAGTGAGCCATTATTTTAATTTCTAGTGAAATATTAGCAAGAAAATCCTGAGTATGTTAACTAAAAAACTTCTCTTTGTCTTTGTTTTGCCTTCCCTTTATATGCAACTAATAGAACACATAGATTGGTTTCTACTTGTCTGTTTTAGAAAATAAATTACATACATACATTTAAACACACACAGAGGGAGGGAGTTAGTTAATCTGTTAATTGTTGTTTAATATCGTTATTTGGTACTCTGCAGTTTTATTAGTTTGATGTTCTTTTGGTTGTGGATAGATGTGTATTAGTAATTTGAGAACAAAGGCATTTGCAAGGAGACAGTCCAAGAGGGGTTTACTAGCAGCCGGCATTTTGAAGAAACTAGGCAACTGGGAAGCTGACCTATGTGTTGCGGGAACATGGCACAGACTTAGAAAACAGAACTGGAGTTATGAGGCCTATATTCCAGTCCCGGTTTTACCACTGACTAAGCTCAAATAGTCTCTGGTATTCCCGTTACTCTGATGTCCCACAGTTCTTAGATTTCTAGTTTTTTTTTTTTTTTTTTCCCAGTCCTTTTTTGTGATTGCTTTCAATCAGTTTTGGAGGTTTCTACTGAGATATCCTCAAGCTCAGAGATTTCTTCCTTACCTATTAAAGACACTCTTCTTCAGTTGCAGTATTTTGTATTTTTTTATATATTTATTTTTCACTTATATTTTATATTTTTGTATTTTCTCTAGCATTTCTTTTTGGTTCCTTCTTAGAATTTCCATCTCTCTGGAGATATTACTCATCTGGTCTTCTATGCAATATTATTTATACAAAAGAGCTCCCTTCCCATATATATTAATCACAGTTGCTTCAATTCCTTCTGTGATAAGTCCAAAATCCCTGTCATATCTGAGTCTGGTCCTGATGCTTGCTCTGTCCCTTCCAACTGTGTTTTTTTGTCTTTTAGCATGTCTTTTTTTTTTTTTTTTTCTTTATAGCTGGACATGATGTTCTGGTAAAAGGAACTGCTGTACACAGACCTTTAGTAACATGGTAGTAAGGTATGGGGAGAGGATGCATTCTAAAGACCTATGAGTAGGTGTCATTCTTTTAGTGAGCCTGTGCTTCTGGGTGGTTCCTTCTCCTACCCCTTTTGGTAGGATCAGATGCCCAGTGGGGCTGAAGTTAGGTATTCTTCTTTCTCCTTGTGAAAGGCTAGATCCAGGCAGAGTTGGATATTTTCCTTTCCTTAGGTCGGTTAGATTCTGATAAAACCCCAGCAGATGAGGCTGGGTTAGTTAGCTCTCCTGATGGCAGCCCTTGTTAGAACAGAGTGCTGTGGCCTTGTTTCTAAATGGCTCTTTCCCCTTGTGACTACCAGAAGCAGAGTCTTTTCTCCGATATTTATTGTGAGAACCTGGTTGAGCTCTTGGAGGTAAAACTCAGTAACACTGGGTCATGCAGGAGTTTTTAGCTCTTAGACTTGTCCACATGGAGGCTCCTTCCATTCAGTTGCAGTTCTAGTCTCCCCACTCCAGCAGTGGTTCCCACCGAGACTGCAGTTTGTGAGTCTCTGCTCCTATACGCTGTGATCCCTGTATTTACTCCAATTTGGAGGACAGGGGTTTGCCCTATGACCTCACTTCTCTTAAGGATCTAAGAAGAGTTGTTGGTTTTTCAGTTTTTCAGGCTTTTTTTTTTTTTTTAAAAGATTTATTTATTTATTTATTTGACAGACAGTGATCACAAGTAGGCAGAGAGGCAGGCAGAGATAGAGAGGAGGAAGCAGGCTCCCCGCCGAGCAGAGAGCCCAATGTGGGGCTCAATCCCAGGACCCTGGGATCATGACCTGAGACAAAGGCAGAGGCTTTAACCCACTGAGTCACCCAGGTGCCCCAGTTTTTCAGGTTTTTAGTTGTTGTTAGAATAGGGTGGTGACTTCCAAACTTCCTAGGTAAACACAGACTGGAGACTGGAAACCCACATATTCCCTAGTGTCTCAATGGCCTTATCAGTAAAATACAGAAAATGTATCACTTGGTCATTAAAGTTTTTCATGCTCTGGCTGAGGTTAATGGAGATGGAAAGCTATTCATAAAAAGTTAGTGGGCTGCTATTTTGTTTATATATTTTTTTCTCTCCTATCCAAAAATTATTCAAAACTTAACAGTTCAAAAGTTTATTTCACTTTCAATATGGGTATTTTCCTCATTTGTTTCTACAGTAATATTCTATATTTGTAGGGAGCCAAAATTTTGCTTGATTCTTAAACCAGAGAAGTTTGTAATTCTATTGTTTATACTTATCCAACTTGTCTTATAGCTGTGCGGAGCTAGATATAATAATAATAACTTACGTTTACCTCTTTACAAAGTCTGGAGTGCTCACTAAGGACTAAGGAGTGACAAAAATGATGGAAATCCAACGTATTTGGTAAACAATTTTTTTAACGTACTTCTTTAACTATAACTTACAGATAATTTAAATGTAATATTTACATCAAACCTTATGTCAACTACAGTCTTGGAATGTGGGCTATACATGATTAGGAAAAGCTCAGTAATGCAGATAATTTTTCTTTAAGTTAAACCTACGTGGAATTATATTTGGGCAATCCTTTCATTTGTCAATATACATTAGGTAGGTTGAAATAGACTTTGGGGATGCCTGGGTGGCTCAGTTGGTTAGGCGGCTGCCTTCGGCTCAGGTCATGATCCCAATGTCCTGGGATCGAGTCTCACATCGGGCTCCTTGATCGGCAGGGAGCCTGCTTCTCCCTCTGCCTCTGCCTGCCACTCTGTCTGCCTGTGCTCTCTCTCTCTCTCTCCCCCTCTCTCTCTGACAAATAAATAAATTAAAAAAAAAAAGAAATATACTTTGAAGTCAAACCACTCCTTATTCAAAAATGTGCAGTTTGAGACACCTATATATTTCTGCAGTCTTTGATATGTTGCAAACACTACTGACTCAGTTTCTCAATCTATGTTCCCTTACTACTTATCCGTACATTGTCTTATATTTCTGTGCTCCCCTAATTAGAGTATATCATAAAAAATATAAAAGTGTATGGTTTTAATGATGTCCCAACAGTGCTAAGCTAATAACACATGATTGTGTGCCTTTTATATTTGGGTGGATGCCATGAAGGTGAGTTTATTTAACCATTATTAATGAATTTTGTTAAATCTCACAATTTATAGTTTAATGATGTTTCTTTCCCAGGAGAGATTTCTACAGTAAAAATATAGAGGTAAAATCATTTATTTTCAATGAGACAGACCGACTTTATAGGTTAATGTGCTTTCATTTTGAAGGTAAACTCTATCATTTTAGTCAATTAACTTTTTGTCCTTTGTTCAAAGTCCAGAAATGATAAGAAGTTACTTTGCTACTTTATCCAGTCTGAGAATTTCTCTGAAGTTGTAATTACTGCATTTAAAATTTTAGATTTATTGCACTTTGCCCGTCTTGAAGAGGCAACATGTATCCAGTACAAGTGGAATTTTCTATAATGGATTTTATCTGGTGGTCAAGACCTTTTTAAAGTAATAGAACTAAGGTCTTACTGTTCATCTGATACAAATAACTACACTGAAAGGAAAGGGAGTTTTGATTAATATTCTCTTATAAATGCAGCAAGATTGTGCTTTTACTGTAAATGGAAAAGTTAAAGATGTAGTCTGATTGCAACTGTAAAGAGAATTTAGCATATACCCTAATTCAGAAATTCTACATTTTACACCTATTTCAACTGATTCTAACCGGTTTATTGCCACTAAAATTCATTGTAAATCACACAGACATATTAATTATTTGAAATTACTATTATGCGTCTGGAAAGCAGATTTCAAAGCTTGCTTTGGGACTCAGACTCCTGCACTTGGCATTAATGGATAAAATCTGTTTTTCAGACTCTAAATTTTTCTCTTCTGGTCTTCCTTAGGTGAACTACTCTGTGACTTGGCTCACTGGAAATGCCATACCCACTCCTCTCTAGTTACTTAAATATTAATCTCCCTTCAAAATTCAGGTTAAGTTTGCCTATCCTCTACAATTCTTTATGGTGACCCCGAACTATACTGAACTCCATTACTTCTCATCTTGATCAACCATTTGTCATTTATTTTAGGCAACCTTAGATTTTCAGGATATAGCAAAGCCTGTATATACTTGGTAATCTCCAGTCTATTTTTAATAATACTAGTGGGGTAAACAAATCAAGGTATTAAAAATGTACCCTGCAATAGAATAAAAAGTATTTAAGACTCTTTATCTCTTGCTTAAATTTGAAACTAATTTTTTTCACAATAATAACAGTATTATAAGCGAAGCTAGAACTTTAACAAATCACCAGTGTTTACTGGAGAAGAGTGTATAGACAGCTATACAACAAGAATATTAAATTTATATCAGCGGTGAAGACTTCAGTGCCTGTTAGTTCAATAGTTAACATAAACACTTTAAAAGTGACCCTGAGGGAATAAATAAATAAATAAATATAAAAGTGACCCTGAGGAACATGGTTCCTGAGCATATTGAGCAAAACAAGATGAAATAAATAAATACTTTAAAATATAATATGTAGAGCAGGACTGTCAGCTATTTTAAGAACTGAGATAGAATGGCTCAATGTATAGCCACATCACATTTCATTTATTTCTCTCTTAATATTTAACATATCTGTGGGTAAATAAAGATTAAAAAAGCATATCAGTCTTGCAAAATAATTATTTCATATAAATAACACTAATTATTAATTCAGTACAATTCATAAGATAAAATCTTAAATACCAAAGTTGTATGGAAAGAGCTAAAATATCTTAATATCAATAATATTTTATTAATAAAAATCGCATAAAGAAAATAGATCAATAAAATTAAAATTTTATGATGAAATATAACTTTTAAAACTCAAAGTATTTTTAAAGATTTTTTAAATAATCAGGAACTATTTAATAAATGTTAATAACTCTGCTTTGTTTTGTGAAGTTTATGAAAACAAGTAACATTTCTTATAGTCCACCTTATGAATCTACAGAGATGAACATAATACTTTCATGCAGTTATGTGATTATGAGGAATGCAATTGAATTTCAAAGGCATGTGGTCAAAAGCAGTTGCAGGAGAATGATGAAATATGACATAGACCACCAGATGAGGAGAACATTTCTGTTTAAAGGAACAGTTGAATTAAATGCAGAGAGGCCAAAGCAAACACATAATATGTGATCAAGATATGAGATATTAAGAACAATGGTTGTCATTGTTAGGAAAGAGCCCAAATAATAAGACTGTTAGCATCCAGGGAGCAGTACTGAAATAAATAGTGGAGAGTTACTGAAGGTTATGAACACAGTGGATGTTAGGGAAGTGATATTCTAGAAACCTCAGATTGACATGCAAATGTAAATAGGACTGTAAAGAAGAGTAATCTCGAAGACAATGAGATTTGCAAGGAAAACGATACATGATAGAAATGAGGTCTCAGATGGTAGCAATACGATGAAGAATATATTCCAAGAATAAAAATATTTCAGGGGCTTCTAGGTGGCTCAGTTCCTTAGGAGGTGGACGCTTGGTTTTGGCTCACATCATGATCTCAGGGTCCTGGGATCAAGTCCTGAATCTGGCTTTGTGATCAGCGGGGAGTCTGCTTGTGGATTCTCTCTCCCTCTGCTAATGCCCCTCCCCCCCCACTCGTGCTTGTGCACTCTCTCTCTCTCTCTCAAATAAATAAATGACATAAATAAATCTAAAAAATATATTTCAAAGAATAAAATGCGCATGATTTTGATGACAATTAAATGTAGTGAAGAAAAAGAGTAACTATTTGTCAGTCTAAAGATTTACAAAGATATCAAAAGAAAATTGAATTTGCCCTGGGGTGTTATTTTGCGAAACAAAGAGATCACCTTAGATGCAGACATTAATTGGAAAGTTTGAAGGGACAACTGGATATCCAAAAAAAATGACATACCATGAATTTTAGTGATTGAAGTGCATTTTATACAGGTTAATGAAAATTATGAGAAAGACCTATATGAAACTGGAGTAATTCTGGAGTGATTTTTAGCTGATTTCAGTTAGTGAGAAAAAATGTATTAAAGAGGACACACAGGGGCTCCTGGGTGGCTCAGTGGGTTAAAGCCTCTGCCTTTGGCTCGGGTCATGGTTCCAGGGTCCTGGGATTGAACCCTGTGTCGGGCTCTCTGCTGGGTGGGGAGCCTGCTTCCCTCCTTCTCTCTGCCTA
Organism: Mellivora capensis; assembly: GCA_004024625.1. Lineage (NCBI taxonomy): Eukaryota > Metazoa > Chordata > Mammalia > Carnivora > Mustelidae > Mellivora > Mellivora capensis. The sequence continues at coordinate 74,295 of PISX010006029.1, read as the reverse complement.
TCTCTCTGTCTACTTGTGATCTCTGTCTGTCAAATAAATAAATAAAATATTAAAAAAAATAAAGAGGACACACAGCATCCTACCTTTTCTGTAAGAAAGAAGTAAATATGAGAAAAGAGACCTGTATCTGCTTATCATTACGAAAAACTGACACTAGGGCAAATCATAAAATGATGAAGTTTATACATACAAAGAATAGGGTAGGAACGAGGTAAAGGGACACAAGAGGGATTGACAAGTTTTTAAGTGTAATTAATTAAAATAATTAATTATTTTAAAATAATTTAAAAAGTTATTTACACAGTTTTGAATACCTCAAAGATGATAATATAATTAATCTTGAGGGTATTTTGAAATTATGTTCCTTAAACCTTCAAACAGATATATATTTTAAACAGATAGATTATTTTCCCTACTTAATCCATGTTTTCTGTTCATACATTTTAAGAGCTTTTTCCCATTACTGGAAGGAAGTTATATATATATACACACACATACACATATGTGTGTATATGTATACACACATATGTATATATAATATATAATTAATATATTAAAATATATTTATAAAAGAAATAAAATATAATAATGTAATATATATGTATATAATATATATTATAATATGCAATACATAAATCCTACTGGTTCTATTTCTCAGGAGAATCCTGCCTAATGCATATGCATACACAGTTTATGCAGTCCTATAATGAAAAAAACATTAGACAATACAGAATAGATAAGTTTATCAGAGCCTCTATTTTATTTAGAAGTAAAAATGGAATAATCTGCAATGCAAGAGTACCTCATAACTTCATTCTCATACTTTGATCTTCTTATTCTAATTTACTCCTTTGGGAGATCATCCAGTCTTATGGCTTAGTATGCTTTCTGACGACTATAAAATTTATGTCTCTGGCCCAGATCTTTGTTTTGAATTGCAGACATTATATCCAACATTTTATCACCATTATATTTTTGGTTTCTACTAAGCACTTCAAACATAATATTTTTAAGTTCTATACCTTGAACACATGGTCGGAAGCAAAATCTTGGTTTTTGCCTCCCTTGTCCTTCAGAGTTGTGCTTCCATCTGGCTAAGTAGACTCAGACACTAGGAAAAGCAATGAGAAGAAAAGCAGAGAGATGCTCTGGTACATTGTTTGATGGGCACTGGAAGTCTGTGCCACAGTTCACTAGAGCTGCTCTGAAATAAACTGCACCCAACAGCTGGACCACAAACACCTGTTGCACTGTCCAAAGCCAAACTCTTGCTTTGTTTCTGTTTCCCTGAAGCCTTCTGTTTTACAAACTGTCATTGGTCTGTCATCCCCTATATCCTCAACGTCATCTCTGAATCTTTCCAATGTCTTCTCTTGCTGAAACCTTGATTTCCCTGAGCAAGCTCTCCTTCAGCTATATATGCCCTCTTTCTGTTGATTCTGACACTGGGGTAGATGTCTTCTTAATTGTTCTTCTTTTAATTAATTAATTAATAATTGTTCTTTTCTTTTTTCCTAAAGATTTTATTTATTTATTTGAGAGAGAGAGGGAGGGAGGGAGACCACAGAGATAGAGTGAGAGGGAGAAGACGACTCCCTCCAGAGCAGGAAGCCCACTGTGGGACTCCATCTCAGGACCCTGAGATCATGACCCAAGCTGAAGGCAGACACTCAACCAACTGAGCCACCCAGGCACCCCAACTGTTTTTCCCTTTTCCCTAAAATCCATAAGGTTTGAGGAACATAGCTTCAAAGTATAGTCAAAACTGTGTAAAATAACTTTTTAATAATCTGGCCTCTTAAAAACTCAGTCTCCTCTCATTTGGTCTTGTCCTCTACCTGTCCTCTACCTCTACCTGTCCTAACCACTCCCTGGTTGTAATTTAGGCTTCTTTCTTTCCACTGAAAGTATTCCCTCCAAAATACAATCTCAAGGATTGTATTGAAAACTTTCTGGCACACTCCCTTTCTTGCTCTTTTCGTTAGGCAACCCATTTGCAATTTTCATCTGCTAACTTTTTCAGCTTTCCAGGAGTCCATAGTCCCTTCTATTTAATGGTGCAAGAGAAATTACCCCCAAAACTTAGTAGTTGAAAGCAACAGAGATGTACTGTCTCATACAGGAATAGCTCATCTTACTGTTTCTAATACAGGTTTTCTCACGAGTTTACAGTCAAGATCTCACATGTGGCTGTATTCATCCAAAGGCTTGACTAGAGCTGGAAGATCCTTTTATGAAAAGGTTCACTCATATGCCTTGCAAGTTATCTCTTGTATGGCCTCAGTTCCTCCCCACATGTACTTCTTTATGGGGCTTCATGAGTACCCTCATGACCTGGCATTTAGCTTCCTGCTGAGTGAAGTTTCCAGAGGGAGCAGGCAGATGTCCATAATATTTTTTATGAACCAGCTTAGAAGTCGCACAATATCCCATTAGTTACATAAGAAGGTCCTTCCTGGCATGGGAGGAGTTTACATATCATGTGAATATCTAGAGTCAGAGATAGTTTAGAGTTTGGCATTACACCTCCTTCAACTGGCTATTTGTACTTGTAGGAAGACGACCTTCTTTTAGTTCGTAGGTATCTGTGTTAAAGAAAATCCATGTCTGGACTTCATATCTCTTGTGAATCTAGAACTTAGAGCTTGAAGACACGATTGGATTAGATTTTTGTTGTTCATGGTGGGGGGAATATATTTTAATGGTGGGGAGAGGAATGAGTAATTGTGATCAAAAGAACAAATTTTATATATTGAATTATTGACCTTGATTATTTACCCATCCCTATATTTATGCCTGTTAATGCAAATTTGCACTTGGCCACGTAACATTGATTCAGTCAAAGGACTATTAGTAACGTGACACAAGGAAAAGCTTGAAATGTGCTCATGTGATGGGCTGTGACATCTTGAAATTCTGCCATTACCAAGTAGTAAGAGTCGCATAATAACTGTTACTCTTTCAGCTTCAATAAGAATGAACTCACATTGTCATATGTGAGCCCAACGTGTAGTAAAAAGCCAAAGTCAGCTAGACACATATTTGGAGAAGAGCCAGATAGCCAAACCCTGTCTTTATCAGCTGGCCATCAGCCAATACACAGATGTGTATGTGAGATTAAATGATTATTGTTTTAAACCATGTGCTTGGGGCAATTTGTCAAGCTGCATTATTTTGCCAATGGCTGGAAAGGATGACTGAAATATCTACTGCATGATTTGTTTTAAAACAAAGCAGACTAAACTATAATGTTGAGAGTCAAAAGATTTGGGAGAAGAGAAATTATTATTGGGAGGGGCATGAGAGAGCTTCTAGGATGCAGGCAATTTTCTCTTTCTTGACTTGGATGATGGTTAGATGACTATTTTAGTTTTTGATAATGCACTTGTGTACTTTTCTGTATGTTTATGACATCCCAATATGTATATATTTTAAAATTCTATACTCTTAACTGCTATAAGATATATAGACCAAGCTTTTATGATATTAGGATAAATAGAGATATCAAAAACTAAATACATCTTTAAAAAATAAACAGATATTTAGGTATGCTTGATCTAGATGGCCAATCCCCTTGTAAAGCCTAGAAATTTATATGTAGAGTTTACAATATTATAATCTCCAAAAATAATATTTTCATTATCATGCTCCCTGTATAGCTCAATAAGCATACAGGAAAACCCAAGTGAATTTATTTTTGTAAAAATAAATACAAGGAATTGAAGGAAAGAGTCAATGACTTTAAGGTTTTGCACGTACAACTGAAAGAAGTAAGCAAACATTTAATAAAATGTTGAAAATTGGAGGGTCAGCCGATTCTCTTAGTAGATGCACATTAAACACCTAAGTTGATTTTTCATGCTAGAGAGTTTGGGAAAGGATAATCAGGAAGGCAATCATTAATTTTTGTCCAGTGGATTTGCTATTGCTGCAAATTGGCAAGAACAGTTTGGGCATATGATGAGAAAATTATTTGGTATCAAGACAGAATAAGAAAAGTAGAATTGGTTGTAATTGGTTTAGAAAATAATTATGGAGAATTTTATTATAAAGAATTGTAGAGAATCAAAGTACTAGTTGGAGAGGGATATTGGGACAAGTGAGGCTTTTCTTAAAGAAGGGAGGAATTGGGGCACCTGGGTGGCTCAGTGGGTTAAGCCTCTGCCTTCAGCTCAGGTCATGATCTCAGGTTACTTCTATTTTTTTAATGAAAACTGATAGCACCTTTATCAATTTTAAGTAGAGAGGGGAACAGGTATTAAAAGTTTAAAGAAAAAAGTTTGTAAGAGTGAATGTATTCGGTAAATATCATAGAAATGATGGGTAGCAGTGAGTGTCTATTTGATGTTGGTGGTCATAAATTTAAAGTGAGAGCAGTTATCAAACTTGTGCATTTTTCTCCAGCTGTGTTTGGCTGTTTGGAGAAATTGTGGTGTAGTCAGAAATTTGGATTTAACTATACTCATTTTCTCCAGGCCTGAACAGAGGTAAGAGGAACAAGGATGCATGCAATGGCTTAATTATAATAACAATACATGTAGACTGGATAAGGAGAGGAGTTAAGGAAATGAAGGGGCTGTGGAATCCTGAGAAGCTGACAAAGTAAGATGAAAATTGCAAATGAGAAGAGCAAGAAAGGGAGTGTACCAGAAAGTTTTCAATACAATCCTTGAGATTGTATTTTGGAGGGAATACTTTCAGTGGAAAGAAAGAAGCCTAAATTACAACCAGGGAGTGGGAAGATAGAGGACAAGACCAAATGAGAGGAGACCGAGATTTTAAGAGGCCAGATTACTAAAAAGTTATTTTACACAGTTTTGAATACCTCAAAGATTATAATATAATTAATCTTGAGGGTACTTTGAAGCTACGTCCCTCAAACCTTATGGATTTTAGGGAAAAGGGAAAAACAGTTGGGGTGCCTGGGTGGCTCAGTCAGTTGAGTGTCTGCCTTCAACTTGGGTCATGATCTCAGGGTCCTGAGATGGAGTCCCACAGCAGGCTTCCTGCTCTGGAGGGAGTCTTCTTCTCCCTCTCACTCTACCTCTGTGCTCTCCCTCTCTCCTTCTCTCTCTCTCTCTCAAATAAATAAAATCTTTAAAAAAGGGAAAAATTTATTAAATTATTAATTAATTATTAATTAATTAATTAAAAGAAGAACAATTAAGAAGACATCTACCCCAGTGTCAGAATCAACAGAGAGGGGGCATATATAGCTGAAGGAGAGCTTGCTTAGGGAAATCAAGGTTTCAGCAAGAGAAGACATTGGAAAGATTCAGAGATGAGGTTGAGGATATAAGGGATGACAGACCAATGACAGCCTCTAAGATCCAGAGAGCACAGTGGGAAAATTTGAGGAGTCAGAAGGGGGTGAGAATTGGAAAAAGATGAGCATATGCACAGGTCTTGAGTTGACCATTTATTTGATAATCTTGATGAGAACTGTCCTGATAGTATGTTAAGCAGACTGGGTTAGTATTGATGTGGATATTGTGAGAATGGACTCATCTCCTGACACACGGAGCTATACGGACGGGTCCCTCTTCACTTGTAAACACGAAATAAAATGTCTTGTTCTCGACTTTAAATTATATATAGTTTGGGATACAGAATATATACATAAAAAGAATACAAATATTAACCAAATATTAAAATAGTATAAGAAGGAGAAATTAAGCCACAAGTAATAAAATTTCAGTGCTATGTAACTCAATGTAATTCAATACCATCATCTTTTTTCTGAAACTACTCCACAGTTTTCTAAGTGGTCAGATAGTATCAGTTCTCATCTGCTTCCAATTTTTCATCCTCACTGCAGCTAGAGAAATCTTTCTGAAGCACGCATATGATCATATAGTTATTTGTTGCTTAAAAGACTTCCACAGCTTCCCATTTACATTCAGTTAAAAAATATACTTCTTCAAACACGACTCAAAAATCTCTGTGAGAGTTTATGTCTAAGCATGTCTCAAGCTTCATCTTTGTTTTCACTCCAGGTCCCCCTAACTACAGAACTCTGTACTTGTGATTACTTCTGAATCTAGGTTTACCTCTATGAAATCAACATCTTCATGTCTATACCCACGTCCAATAATCATTTCCAAAAACAAAACTTCTTTGTCCTCCCTGAGTATACCAATCTCCTAATTGATGCTTGTATCTCTCATTCATGGCACTAGATTCCTTATAACATTACATTTACTTGAAGAGCTATTTGATTAATATCAGTCTTCCTCTCCAAACTCTAAACTGTAGGATGACTCTTGTAGGTTATAAGAAGTTTCAGACATGAATTTGGCTAATAGTTATTTAACCAATTAATTGATTTTTTTTTTCCCCATGAAGATCTCTGAAAATAAAGCATTCAGTAAAACCCTAAGCATTAGACAAAAAGCAGACAGGACTAGGAAACATTTGCACAGTAACTATTGAAGAGAAGAGGGGGAATGCAGAGAACTCCACAGTAGTCAAGGAAGACAAATATTATAATGTGAAGGTGATTTTAGGAATAAAATGACTGGCTTCTGTATTTGAAACATGGCCAATGAGGAGAACAGATAATAATTAGGAAGGATCGATTCTGTTGTGAATTCTGCTTTTCTCACATGAGTAAACCAAATTCTAACTTTGCCTTCTTCACATTTCATATTTTCCATTGTGTGCTGCATATGAAGAAAACAACCTGCTTGGACTGGTCTTAAAGGTCACCTGCTTGGTGACCAGAAAACTCACTCATAGAAGAAACTTTATGTGCCAATGATTTAAACCTGTTCCACTTTAAATGGAGCACTGGCAATGGCCCTGAAGAATGCTGTTCAAAGTGCAGTCTTTGGGGGCATGAGAGCCAAGGCAAGAGGTCACACTCTGCTTTCCATTCACAATTCCCTTTGTTGCATGTGTTTCAGATTTTCTCTTTCTCTCTTTCCTAAAAGTCCCTATACACTCACATCGCAGTTCTCCTAGCATTTGAAATTATGCCAATAAAATATAACTCTTTGAGGAAATTTCAAATCGTTAGAGGTAATGTCATACTCAAAAAGACTCTTATAGCTCTCAGATTAAATTCATTCTCTGCATAATCCTTTATTGGTTATGAAACCAAGCTTTTATAATCTTGTGATAAAGAGAGAGAGAGGCCGGGAACCCGTGCAACATTAATTTGCAGATATTAGATTGCATGTCTTTGGGAAATCTTTCTTAGAAATACACAAGTATTCTTGTAAAGGGTGATTAAATCTGAATACATGTTTGGTTTTAGGAATGCTGGATAATTTCTTTTTTTCAAAAGATGAGTTGCAAAAAGATGTGACATTGCCATTATCTTTTGTACATCTTCTATATTGCCTTATGAAAGACTTTTTTTTTCATTCTTTGATATATTTATGTTTGTTTATAGTAACCCTTCTAGTTTCTCCTTATTTCTAAATAACGCATACTTATCTCTATTTGTAAAGGGGATTTTAGATAGACTTGGTTTGGCGTATAATTCTTTTTAAATATGCAAAGGTCAGGAATGCACATTTAAGGCAAAAGCTAAACAGCCTTCTGTAGATTGAACTGATGTTAAATTATATGCTTTCAAATTGATGATAATTAAAATATTGCACTGTTCAAATCATCTCACATAAGGCATGAACTAAGAAATAGAAATTCCAGCACTTAATGATACACTTTTAGGAGTTTGAGTGATTTCAGCTGTCTCCATTTTCGTTCACACATTATCCTCCATTTAATCTCCAGACAGATCAGTCTTTATGTACGCCTGTGTCCATGTATGCGTATGTCTGACCTGTGGCTTGAAATGAGATCAAACTTCCTGGTCAGAATGTAAACTAAATGAATGTAACGATTATAGGTTATAGATACATAGAGAGCACATGTGAGAGAGAACGGTTAAAAACCATGTGTAGGATACTCACAGGAGTTAAAAATATGTTCATTTAGAATTTAAAAAATAATTTGGGAAAAATAAGAAAAGAAGAAAAGAAAATGTTTGATTCCAATCATTGCTCATCATCCGCACTACTAATCCCCCAGTACAAACCATGCTCATCTCTCACCTCGATTAGAGTAATACTTCCTAACTGATATCCCTGGGTCTCACCCCTCTTCAGAGAACAACCAGAGCCATCACTTCAAGCAGAAATAATATTACTGTTCTGCTCAAAAACGCCCAGCGGCTTCATAAGCCACTGACAGTAAAATATGAAATCTTCAATATAGTCCAAAACATTTTACATAGTCCAGCCCCTGATAATTTTCTTACCTTGTATTTTACCATTCATCCCTCATTTGTTATTTTCCAGCTACATGGACCCTCTTGGTTGTTTTTAAAAAACAACCAGCAGGTTTCTCTTTAAATGCTTTTCTACAAATAGCGCATGACATACTCACTGCTTTTCTCTCTCTTTTTTTCTTTTTTACTCACATTTTCATCCTTCTTAGGGCCTTCTTTAATAATCCTTTTGGTTAAAAAACTGTAGGCAAACCTCTAGTTTACTGCAGATGTGGTTATAGGCCACTGCAATAAGACAGCCATCACAATAAACCAAATTAAATTATTTTGGGGGGGGTTTCCAGTACATATAAAGTTATGTTTACACTGTTGTGTAGACTTAAGTATATAATAACATTATGTCTAAAAAATAGCACACATACATTAATTTAAAAAATCCTTTCTTGGGGTGCCTGGGTGGCTCAGTTGGCTAAGCAACTGCCTTCGGCTCAGGTCATGATCCTGGAGTCCCGGAATCGCCCCCACATCAAGCGCCCTGCTCAGCAGGGAGTTTGCTTCTCCTGCCAACCTCTCTCCTCTCATGCTCTCTCTCTCATTCTCTCTCTCTCTCTCTCTCAAATAAATAAATAAAATTCTTCAAAAAATCCTTTCTTGCTAAAAAGTGCTAACCATCATCTGAGCTTTCAGCAGGTCGTAATGTTTTTGTAGGTGGAGGGTCTTGCCTGGATGTTGATGGGTGCTGACTGATGAGGGTGGCGGTTGCTGAAGGCTCAGGTGGCTGTGGCAATTTCCTCAACTAAAGACAACAGTGAAATTTGCTGCATTCATTTGACTCTTCCTTTCACAAACAATTCTCTGTAGCATGTGATCTTGTTATAGCCTTCTACCCACAGTAGAACTTCTTTCAAAATTGGAGTCAATCCTGTCAAATCCTCCTACTGCCTTATCACTGAGTTATGTAACATTCTAAATGCTTTGTGGTCATTTTAACAATCTTCAAAATATCACCTGGAGTAGTTTCCATCTCAAGAAACCACTTTCTAGAAAACAAACGAAGAAGCAAAACCTCAAAAACGACCCCCAAACCCCCCAACTTTCTTCCTCCATAAGAAGCAACTCTTCATCTGTGAAAGTTTTACCATGAGATTTCAGCAGTTCAGGCACTTCTTCAGGCTCCACCTCTAACTCTGGTTCACTTGCCACTTCTGCACACATCTGCACATTTCTTGCCACATCTGCAGTTACTTCCTCCCCTGACGTCTTGACCCCCTCAAAGTCAGCCATGAGTTTTGGAATCAACTTCTTCCAAATGCCTGTTAATGTTATTTTGCTCTTCCCATGAATCACAATGTTCTTAATGACATATGGAATGGTGAATCCTTTCTAGAAATATTTCAATTTCCTTTGCCCAGACCCATCAGAAGAATCACTATCTATGGCAGCTACAGCCTTACAAAATGTATTTCTTAAATAACAAGACTTGAAAGTACAAATGACTGCTTAATTAGAATGGATGTTGTGTCGGCAGGCATGAAAACAATATTAATCTCATTGCACATCTCCCTCAAAGCTCTTGGGTGGCCAGGTACACTGTCAAGGAGCAGTAATATTTTGAAAGGAGTATTTTTTTTTCTAACCCCTGGGCAGTAGGTCTCAACAGTGGGCTTAAAATATTCAGTAAACTATGTTGTAAACAAATGTGCTGTTATCAGGCTTTGTTGTTCAATTTATAGAGGATGGCGGGGTAGATTTGGCATAATTCTTAAAAGCCCCAGGATTTTCAAAATGGTAAATGAGCACTGGCTTCAACATAAAGTCACCAGCTGCTTTAGCCCCTAAAAAGATAGTCAGCTGTTATTTGCAGCTTTAAAATCTGGTCCTGGTGCACCTGGATGGCTCAGTGGTTAAGCCTCTGCCTTCAGCTCAGGTCGTGTTCTCAGGTTTCTGGGATGGAGCCCCGCATCCAGCTCTCTGCTTGGCAGGGAGCCTGATTCCTCCCCACCTCTCTGCCTACTTGTGATCTCTCTCTCTCTCTCTCTCTCTCTCTCTTTGTCAAATAAATAAATAAAATCTTTAAAAAGAAAAGGAAAAAAAAATCCTGATACCAATTTCTCCTCTCTAGGTATGGAAGTCCTAGATGACATCTTCTCTCAACAGAAGGCTATTTTGTCTATACAGAAAATGTATTGTTGTATGCACCTTCATTAATGATCTGAGCTGGATCTTCTGGATAACTTGCTGCAGCTTCTCCATCAGCACTTGCTGCTTCCCCTTGCATTTTTCTGGTACGGAAACAACATCTTTCCTTAAATCTCATGAATCAGCTTCGCTAGCTTGAAACTTTTCTTCTGCAGGCTCCTCACCTCTCTCCATCTTCACAGAACTGACAAGAGTTGGGGCTTTGCCCTGGATTAGGCTTTGGCCTAAGGGAAGGTAGTGGCTGGTTTGATCTTCTGTCCAGATCACTAAAACTTTCTCCATATCAGCATTAAGACTGTTCTGCTTTCTTATGATTTGTGTGTTTCCTGAAGTAACATATTAAACTTCCTCCAAGGACTTTTCCTTGAATGGACAACTCATAAAGCTGGTGTAAGAGGCCTTGCTTTTAGCCTGTCTTGCTTTTGGCATGCTTCTGCACTAGGCTTAATCATTTCTAGCTTTTGATTCCAGGTGAGAGACGTGTGGCTCTTCTTTTCATTTATACGCTTAGTAACTACTGTAGGGGGGCGCCTGGGTGGCTCAGTGGGTTAAGCCTCTGCCTTTGGCTCAGGTCATGATCTCAGGGTCCGGGGATCGAGCCCCGAATCAGGCTCTCTGCTCAGCAGGGAGCCTTCTTCCTCCTCTCTCTGCCTGCATCTCTGCCCACTTGTGATCTCTGTCAAATAAAATAATAATAAAATAATAAAATAAATAATAAAATAAAAAATAAAAAATAAAATCTTAAAAAAAAAGAAACTACTGTAGGGCTATTAATTGGCCTAATTTCAAAATTGCTGTGTCTCAGGGAATTGGTAGGCCTGAGAAGGGCGGGGTGGGGTGGTGGGAGAACAACTGATAAATCAGAAGATACACAGGGAGCCTGGCTGGCTAAGTTGATGGAGCACATAACTCTTGATCTTGGGGTTGTGGGTTCAAGCCCCATGTTGGCTGTAGAGATTACTTAAAAATAATAATAAAAAAAAACTTAAAAAAAAAGGACAATGAATATTTATCAATTAAGTTCTCTGTCTTATATGGGTATGGTTCATAAAGCTCCAAAACAACTATAAGAGTAACATCAAAGATCACTGATCATAGATCACTGTAACAAATGTAATAATAATGAAAAAGTTTGAAATATTGTGAAAATGACCAAAATGTGACACAGAGACACAAAGTGAGCAAATGCTATTGGAAATATGGTGCCCACATAAACTTGCAATTTGTAAAACAAACAAACAAACAAACAAAAACCCCACAGTATCTGCAAAGTACAATAAAATGAGATATGTCTTTACTTGTTAACTCTGTGGTAAGTGGTATTACACTTTTATGATTTAATTTGCTTTATAACCCTTCACAGTTATCATCTGGTGACCTATTATATGTTCATGGTCTATTTCCCACCTCTATAACTTAACCTCCTTGGTGAGGAACAACTTTTTTGTTTTGTTTATAGCTGTTAATACTAGAAAAGTGTTTGACATATATTAATGCTTCACAAATCGTTTCTGAATAGTTGAATATGTCCTTAGGGCATAAATGAGGAAACCCACTGAAGATCACATGTTCAGACAACCCATATCTCTGGACTTCTTATAACCCAGTAGGTACTAGAGTATTTTATACGCTGGAAGACATGGAAAATAAAATAATTCATTGATAAAACACTGGATGGATTATTTAAAATCTAGACCAGGGGTTGACAACCTATGGCTTTTGGATTGTATTAGCACCATCTGGAAGCTAAGAGGTTTTTTGTTTTATGTCGTTTTTTATGTTTTAAGAGTTAAAAACACTTCAAAAGGGAGACAGTATGTTTGGGCAAGTGAGACTATTTGAAATTCTAATCTTAGTATCCATAAGTAAAGTTTTCTTGAAACACAGATATACTCATTTGTTTACACATGCTCTTGTTCTGCTTGTGCCTTAGAACATTGCACCTGGGGGGCTGAGTCAGTTAAGTGTCTGTCTTTGGCTCAGGTCATGATCCCAGGGTCCTGGGATGAAGTCCCAGGCATGGAGTCCCAAGGAGCCTATTTCTCCCTCTCCCTCTGTATCTCCCCTCCTTGTGCTCTCTCTCTCTCTCTCTCTCAAATAAATAAATAAAATCTTAAATTAAAAAAAAAGTTGCACCCAAAACTAAAGGGCTCATGAAGACTAAAATGTTTACTGTTTGGCACATGAGAGAATAAATTTGCTAACTATTGGTTTGGAGATACTCAGATGATCCATACTTGGCCTAATTAAACTCAATTTTTATATCAGCTCTTCATTTTGAATGTTCATCTCATCTGCCATATTGTTGGAAGCACAAGTTTGGATTCCAGTTCCAAAATTGTGTAGCCAGTAGGAGCTAATTGTCATTTTTATGAGTACTCTTAATTTTGACCGTTATGATCACATTCTATGATTATAGTTAAATAGTTTGAATGAAGTAACATCTCACATAGCTAATAGAAACAATTCAAGGATATAAAATACTCCCCAAATGTCTGTCATTTAACTACTACCATATCAATCTATGCATTGTGGGAAAAATAAAAGCAAACACATATCAAAACTAAAAGTTTGTTGCTATTTTTCTTTGTATTCCTAGGTAAATAATTGTAACCAGCTTTAATAATTCATTCCACAAGAACAAGTGTTGGAGGGTGAATTAGAGAATAGTTTTTGGGATCAAGATTTACAGATCTACTTTTGTAGATGCATCCATCCCACCTTCTATTTTAGTATTCATCATATCCTATGACACTGTTATAATATTTGCAATGAGCCCTACTTAAATTTGGTGTACTGCCTGTGACCCCTGACCTGTTACTCAGACATTGTGACAAATGCATTGTTTAGCAGAGCCTACGCTGTTCTACTTACTCTGGGAATAGTTTAGTCCCTTTAACATAATTTTAAATCATTTATTAAAATGTTGTACATCTTTCTGAGACTGTTGTTTTTCTAAAAATACATTTCACATGCATTTCTAAATTTCTACAGTTTAAAAGTACTTCCCTTTTAATTTTCTCCTATCACCTCTGAGACCTCTGACAGAGATTTTGTGTGGGGTCAGGGTGACGAATGGGTAATGACCTTTATTGAGCTTATTCACCAGAGTAGAAATAATGTCTGTACAAAACCAAATGTTTGCTATCATAACTTCCACATCATAATTAAAATACAAGCTTAAAAATATAGTTACTTCAGAATTAGTGGCTTCTTTGAAGCCATAGTAACACTTAAAAATGGTTAAGACTCAAATGCAAACATTTTGTTGGCTGGAAAGCTAATCAAAGTTCCAACTTGCTCAAATAGCGTATTACCAAAGGGCAAACTTGTGTTTTTCATGGAGATACAATCCCTGGAATCTTAACACTGGGCAGTTGTGAGAGTATTTAGAACCCTGAGATAATAAGGAATCCAGATATCATGTAGACAGTCTTTGGTTGTCTTGTTTTCTCCATCAGAGATCTATGGGTGTGCTGAATGGTAACAACTACACCTCTGATGACAGAGTCCAATTCTTGCTCTCCACAAATAGCAAGATGTAAGTGATTAGTAATAATACTCTTTACCTTTTAGTCCTCTGATGCATTTCCTGCCAGTTCAAGTATCTCCGTGATAAGGTACTCCAAGATGGCTGAACTGTACATAGTGGCCATCATGCCCACATGCCAACAGCTAGTCATTCCAGATTTCAGGTGCCACGAATCTAATATGGCCAACCAAGAACTGTAAGCTGGCTCTCTGTGAGCAGGAAACCAGCTTTGCCTTGGCATTTCCGGGGTCCTTCTCAGACTTATCATCAGCCATTTCTAATTCTGTAAATCTCCAATCAGCAAGACAGAGACAGAGCTACTCAGACACCTAGTGAGATCCCACTGCCTACTTCTTTGCTGCACCCAGATTCAAACTGTCAGATATTTTGATCAGTAGTTTTATATTCATATACCTAAAAATGAAAATGGAATTTGAATGCTTGTAATTTGGGGGAAAAAAAGGCTACACATTTTTAAGTGGAGAAAAGAAGACTAGAAGTTGGATGGTTTTGTCTCCTAAAGTAGAGAACTAACCAGAACTCTAGGATATCAACACAGATTTTTGACTTCTGGTACCAGTGCTAACATGTAAAGCACTTAAAATGCATCACTCCTGTCCTCAACAAGAAAAATCTGGACAAATTGAAAATGACTCCTCTTGAACCTATCAAAAAGTTAAGGTTGTAGGGCACAGTGATACTGTGAAATCTAGAGAGACAAGCAAATCCAGAGTTACAATAAAGATCTTCTTACCTGGAGCAGAGGCCACGGGAGCCATAAACTGTTTAGAACAATTAAATGGTAATTTGATAAATGGCTAGAGTCTTGAGCATGAATGAGCTGTGAGCGAGAGTCTCCAAGAGCCATGGTCTTAGGAGGGCCCCACGTTTTGTGGATTTCGCTTTCAGGAATCCCATCTAGTTCTCATGGTGAAAAGCCAACAAAGATCTTTTTATGGCTTTCATAGGAGTAGAAAGAGTAACCTACCGAGAAAAAAAGTCACGGGATTCTATCCCAAAGACCTACTGTGCAGAGAAGACTTTACCAGAGCCTTATCCACCTGGAGGAGGACATTTCTCTCCTCTCTAACTTTCCTGTCTCATCGAAGGGAAGGAGGACTAAGAAAGAGCTCAGGAACACAGGCCTATTAAGAGAGTGAGATTTGTCATAAGATTATAGAATGCTACCCATCTCCCATACCTTACCAGAGCTCCAGTGTAATAAAGGTGGATTACGGCTGAAATAACTGCAAAATGTAGCATCTATCTGAGGAGGAACTTCTCACGGTAGCCCAAAGTCAAAAGTAAAGATAAAACTAGGACAGCAGAGGAATCTGAAGCCTCTGGCAGCCACAAAGTTTGTTTGCTAGAACAAACATTAAATACAAACTAACTCCTAGCCAGACTGATATAAAACCTCACACTAAAGGCTATTATCTTAGTTCCTGTTACCTGATAGATCAGAGCTGGCTCTAAACAGACAATTAAAAGGCATGCTAAGATCCACGGGGAGTCTGCTTCTACCTTACTTCTCCCTCTCATGCTCTTTCTCACTCTTTCTCTCTCTCAAATGAGTAAATAAAATCTTAAAAAAAAAAAGGCATGCTAAGAGGCAAAGAAAAAATCATCGAAGAATGAGGCAAAGCAAGCATCAGTATCAGATTCCCATAAGTCATAGTTTCTGAAATTTGCAGACAGAAATTTAAAATAACTATGATTAATATATGAAAGGCTCGGGGCGCCTGGGTGGCTCAGTGGGTTAAGCCTCTGCCTTCAGCTCAGGTCATGATCTCGAGGTCCTGGGATCGAGCCCCGCATCGGGCTCTCTGCTAGGCAGGGAACCTGCTTCCTCCTCTCTCTCTCTCTCTGCCTGCCTCTCTGCCTACTTGTGATCTCTCTCTGTCAAATAAATAAAATCTTTAAAAAATATATATGAAAGGCATGGGTAATCAAAATAGAAAAATGAAAACTCTACAACTCATAAGGAAATGCCAGAAATTAAGAAAAACTTCAATAGAAATGAACAATTCCTTGTATAGGTTCATCAGTTGACTGGACACAATTAAGGAAAGAATCAGTGAGTTTGAGAATAGCTCAATGGAAAATCCCCATACTGAAATGCAGGCAATTCTGTAACTATGGAATAAGGGAAGAAGTAACATTGGGCAATAACTATTACCTTCTGCTACTTAGGTCCTCAAACTTAGTAAAATGAATTGACACAAGAAGTATAACTACAATACCTAATTAGATTACATAAAGGATTGTGAAATTAATGACTTACACATTTGTGCAATTGCCCTTTAAAAATGTCCTGTACTTTTCTTCAATGACACCAGAAAGACCTGAGCATATATTCTATGTGTTTTATGCCATTATTTGTTCTTTCTCTTTTTAGACACATACTAACATTTTATTACCTTTCACAGGCTTTCTTGTTAGATAATTCTGTATTTAGTTGTATAATAATATATGTAATGCTTAAAATACTTCATGCTTCAAAATATTTTAATTGAATTTTCTAATAAAAGCAAATAAAACAAATTAAAGTCACATATACACATGCATAACACCTTGAATGAGATATAAAGTTTCATTCATGAGAACAAAATTCACATGGTATGAATCAGGGTTCAGTGGGGAAACAGAAACCACATAACAATCTGAATAGAGAAAGGTTATTAGAAAGAATATTAATAAAAGGCTAGAGTGATGGAAATTAGTAATAAAGAAAACTATAAAAAATACAGTAGTAGCAGATATAGGGAATAGCCACTGCCTCTAGGGTTGAGATGTAGTTTCCAGAGAAGGACTCCCCCTCTGCCAACAAGGGTTGGATTTCAGAAGTTACTGGAGAGGGCACAGCCATGGCTTACTGGATAGTGGCAAATCTCCCCAGTGTCTCACCAGGATTTGCTGAAAAATTGTGCTTTGGGGTGTCAGAGTAACTTGTTTAGCTGAGAACTCCCTGTAAAGTCACAGAGGAGAGGCTGGGATAGGCCATTCACAGGGAGGCGTCTCACCTGTGGCAGTTCACTGCAAAACTGTTAGAAGAAAATACCAAGGGAATCCGCTGGCTCCTGAGTGTAGCTGATTGCCAAATGCTGCAGAAACTGGTACACCTCCACGCATACCGTTCTATATACGTTTGAACTTCCATAAAACACTGAAACAACTATATTTTCCCAACTAACAAGACATGGTTATTTTCTTTGCAAGTAAGGAAGTTCTCTCCCAATACGAAGAGACACATGGTCCCAACCTCACTGATATGTTAATCAGGCTATTGATATATTAATTATCCGTCAATTTCTATCACAGTATTACTGAATGCTACTATCTAAACAAGAATATAAAGTTGCTCTCCAAGGTGTATCTAAAATAAAAATGTGAAGGAGACTGAGGAAGACAATGATCAGGAAACACATATAAAGAGGGAGAAAGAAAGAGAGAGAAAAATGTGGCCCTCATTTCTGCATACATACAGTCTCAAAGCCATAATAGATATCTGTGAGTTTCTTCTTCCTCAGCACACTTCATATTTCCCCTACCCTCAGCCAGAACTTTAGCTGGTCAGTGTTCTTCACCTAGTGGGATGACCCAATCCTGTATGCTTGAAGGTCTGAGTCCTTTTTGCATTTTGCTCTGTTTTTTGTTTTTCATGAAGTTTTACTGTGGTCACAGAAGTACTAAGAGGTATCCCAGAGAATCATCTGGGATCCAAACAGAGCACTCCTGGACTCCAATGGGCAGCAGTAATACCACCTTCCCTTGGTGACTGTAATCAATGACTCCAGCCTGCAGTGCAGCAACTTTCTGCCTATTGGTTTAGTGGAGCTAAAACAGCCAGGTGACTGTCTCCTTTTCCAACCCAATGAAACCATTGTGTCCCTGGTTAAAATACTACCCCTTTGGGGTCTAAGGCTTCTAAACAAGAATACCTCAAGGTTGCCTGAATAGAAAACAAAATTTCTCCAAGTGCATTACTGTGTATAAAAGTGAGATAAGCCATTCACATTGCCACACCTTGACTCTCAGTCTCATATATTCTTGCTTTGGAGTGATAGAATCATATGATGATCTGATTCAAAACATATGCTGCATCCTATAAGACCGAACTACATCCCCTCAGGATATCATCTCCCAAAGGATGACTTAAATAAGACTTCAGTAAGTCGTCCTACATTTCAATTAGCTCAGGCACTTATGGGTGATGTGCAGTGTAGCAAGAATAATTAGTATTATGGGCCTGTAGGTGCATTTCCTTTTTTATGAAATTAATTCATTGATCAGAAACAATACTGTGCAGAATCACCTAACTGCGGATAAGCATTCCATGAGTCCACAGATGGTGGTGGAAGCCCACAGATGGTGGTGCGAGGCAAGGAAGGTAAATCCATACCCAGAATATGTCTATTTCAGTGAGGACATATGTTTGTTCCTTAATTGAAGAGATGCAATGTAAGTAACCTGCCACAAGGTGGTTCTCTGTTCTGCCTAGGTAATGCCAGAATGGCTCAGTGCTGGTCTTACTTTGACAGATTACAGACGTACTCTCCAGGAATGTTAGCCACGACAGCATTGATAAGTGAAATTCCAAGCTGTGGAGTCTATGCCTAGCTGCCATCCCTACCAATATGGCCATTTTCTTTATTTTTCCTACTTGAATAGCCTATAGCCTACTTTGTAGTGTATGCCCCTTGGTAGGCATTCACATGGACAAAAATATCCTCACAGTCTGTGGTTTTTCAGACAGTTCCATCCACAGGCCTTTTCCTCAGACTTTTTTGTGGCTCAGTCTTCTAACACTCTTCCTTCCAGTTCTTAATAAAGCAGCAAAACTGGGAGCTTTTGTAGATGAAGCAGCGTAGATCTTTACTTCTAGGCAATTCTCACTCCAGATGCAGTAGACAAGTGCCCAAAGTTCTGCCCAGCGGGAGGATCTGCCTTACTGTGTCCATCACTAAGCACTCAGGGTTAGAGTGCTGACACTGTTCCTGTTTGCTTCATGCCAGTATATTACATTGGTGCAATTGTAAACTAGACATGAGCTGTGTTTTGTTTTCTCTTCTTTCTCAATTAATTGGTCGCAAGGAATGCCTCAGGGGCCCACAGCAGTATGGAATTTTAAGAAGAGGAAATGGAATCAGTGTCAAAAGAGTCTGAGTTGTATGTTCATGCAACATATTTGTTCCTTCCTGATCTGCCTCAGTTTGGTTTCTTACATAACATTTATATTTAATAACAGATTGCAGGAGAGCTCAAGCTGATATTTCATGTTTATGTTACCTACCAAGGCCCAAAAGCAGGCAAAAAAATGCAAGGGGATAATAGTTATCTGCAAAAGAAGGCAGAGATTTGCTACTTATCCTAAAGACCAGTGTTGTGATCCTCCCGTTTATGCTTGCCAGAGGCCCCATACAGGATTCCTACTTGCCATGACCATTAAATATCATTATGTGTGCCTACATCATTATGAGTCCCAGTGGGTAGAGCAACTTTCACTGGAGCCTTGACTGTTGCAGTCTTCTATTTTTCTTGTCCTACATTAAAATGGAAGCCTTACAAAGGACTCAAATGATAGATGTTGCAAAAAAAAACACAACAAAAACACCAAAATGGCTTATCAAGCATTGTACTTCTTTCTTTATCATAATCTGTGAAATGTGTGGGGACTTGTCTCTCATTTGTAAGGCATATGTTAACATGTCTCAGGTGATTGAATCCCTAGAAATTTCACTGATGTGAAGAGTTCATGACTTCTTTGTGGTTTATCTATCACCTTTTAGTTTGTACATGTCATATTAAGGAATCTAAAGTTCTTTCTACCCTCTGATCCAATCAACAAATGCCATCAATGGAGTGGACCAGTTTTACATTTCACTGAATGTCAAGATGATCAAGATCTCTCTATGTTATATCATAGAACGAAGGAATAGAACAGAGATAGTCTTGAGACAAGACATATAGGACACACTGCTGGATGTGCAAGGTAAAAATGAACAGCTTCTGGGTGTTCAAATTGGTGGAAATTGATGGAAAGAAAAGAGCATTAGCAATATCTATACATCAAGTTCTGGGGATGTATTAATTTGTATCAGTGAACATAATACACTGGGAATAGCCATTGCAATTGGAGTCACCACCCAATGAAGTTTAAAATAATCTACAGTCATTTTTCCAAGATCCAAATGACTTCTGCCTAAGCCAGATTGGTAACTTAAATGGGGTTAAGCATCACTGCCCTGCTTCTTTTGAGTCATTGATGGTTATATTATTTTCTATAGCTCTTCTAAGGATGAAGTATAACCTCTGATTCACTATTTTAGTAATAAATGGAAGCTCTAAGGGCTTTCATTTAGGTCCTCTTACCATAATGGTACTATCACCATGGATCACAAAGCCAGTGTGGGCATTCTGTTAAGTATAAAGCACCCCAACTATACATTTAGGAACCTATGAAATGTAGCCACAGGATGAGTCTATGGACAAACTGGGTGTACTGTGAAATAGACTTGAGTACCGAGCCCATCTGTCACCTGATGACCAAAAGTCTCTACTTCAGTGGGCCACTGTGGCATTTTGGGTTTCTGTCAGGAACCTACGGAACATAGGTGGGAGCAGATCCTAAGGGAGTTAGAACAAGAAGAGTAGACTCTAACACTAGATTAGGCAAATGCATTGATATGGATACCATTACTAGAGATTTAAGATTTATTATGTTAACTCTTGCAGCTGGAGATGACTCCAGCAGCTACCTCTGCTACTTTCTTCCATTTTTTTGTTGAGTAAGTTATTTTCTACTTGGTCAAAATATGTTCCCTCAGGCCAAGCTGAGATTTGACTCTATTAGGAGTCTAGTGACAACAGGGGGGAGTTTGAGTGAGTCTTTCATTTTCTTTCTAGGCATCTGACCTAGGTTAGGTTACCACAAGTTTTCAAGTAGGGAAAGGCTAGTCTCCTCAGACAATGAAGTGCAAGCTACTTTCACTGGTAAGGGAGACTCAGAATAATTTGGAAATTCAATACTGTCAGGTTCATATTAGTAAATAATATCTATAAAAATTCTATACCTGAAATCATATTTGATGGTGAGAAATTTGAAACTTTCCCACTAAGATAAGATACAAGGAAAGGACGGCACTGGCCACCACTTCTTTTCAATATGGTAGTGGAAGTTCTAGCTAACACAATAAGAAAAAAAAAAAAAAAAGAAAAGAAAAGGTATACAGATTAGGACTAAAGAGATAAAACTCTCTTTGTTCACAGATGACATGGCCATCTAGGCCATCTATGTAGAAAACCCAAAAGAATTGAAAAAATTCCTCATGGAACTAATAATTATAGCAAGGTTGCAGAATACTAGGTCAAGCTACAAAAGTGGGTTGCTTTACTATATACCAGTAATAAAGAGTTGGTATTTGAAATTAAAAACACAACACCACATATTAGCACCTAAAATATGAATATTTAGGCATAAATCTTAAAAATGTATACAAAATGTATATGAGGGAAACTATAAAACTCTGACAAATGAAGTTAAAGAAGAATTATATAAATGGAGAGATATTCCATGTTCATAGGTAGGAAGACACAATATTTTGAAGATGTCAGTTCTTCCTGATCTGATCTACATATCCAATGAAATCCTATTCAAAATCCCAGCAAATTATTTCATGGCTGTTGACAAACCGAGTCTAAACTTTATATGGAGAAGAAAAAGAACCAGAATAGCAAAAATAATATGGAAAGAGCAGAACACAGTTGGAGGAGTGACACTACCCAACTTCAGCCTTTGATATAAAGCTACAGAAATCAAGACAGTATGGTGTTGGGGGAGGGGGGGAGAAAAATAGATGAACTTAATGGAATATAGAGCCCAGAAATAGGACCACATCAATACAGTCAATTGATCTTTGATAAAGGAGCAAGGTAATACATTTGAGCAAAGATAGTCTTTTCTATAAATGCTGCTGGAACTACTAGACATCCACATGAAAAAAATGGCACCAACATTTATACAATTCACAAAAATTAACTTAAAAATTATTATAGACCTAAGTGTAAAATGAAAAATGAGAAAACTCCCAGAAGATAACACATGAGAAAACTTAGGTAATCTTGGGTATGCTAATGATTTTTACACACAACATTAAAGGCATAATCCATGAAAGAAAAAATTGATAAGTTGGACTTCGCTAAATTAAAAACTTCTATGTAATAGGCAATGTAAAGAGAATGAGAAGACAGTCACAGACCAGGAGAAAACATTTGCAAAAGTTACATCTAATAAAGGACTGTTAACCAAAATATACCAAGAACACAAAAAACTCAACAATAAGACAACAGACTATCCAATTAAAAAATAAAGAGCTTAACAGACACCTCACCAAAGAAGATATACAGATGGCAAATAGCATATGAAAAGACGCTTCACATCAAGTGTCATCAAGGAAATGCAAATTAAAATGAGATATGACTATACACAATCTAGAATGACCAAATTTCAGAACACCAACAACACCAATACCAGTGAGGGTATGGAGCCATAAGAACACTTATGCATTACTTGTGGAAATGCAAGATGGCACAGACACTTTGGAAAATAATTTGGAGATTTTTTTTTTACAAAACTAGACAAACTCTTACCATTATGATCCTTGGTATTTACTTAAAGGAATGGGAAATTTATGTCCAGGCAAAAACCTGCACATGGATATTTATAGCAGCTCTATTCATAATTGCCAAAACTTGGAAGCAACAGGGTGTCTTCCAGTAGTTGAATGGTTAAATAAACTCTGGGATATCCAGAATGGAGTATTATTTAGCATTAAAAGTAAATGAGCAACAGAGACATGAAAAGACAGAGGAAATCTAAATGTGTATAACTAATTGAAGGAAGCCAATCTGGAAAGGCTATATATTGTGCAATTCCAAGTATGGAGACAGTATGGAGACTGTAAAAAGATCAATGGTTGCCTGGGGTCATGGGGAAGAGAAGAGGGATGAAAAGGCAGAGCACAGAAGATTTTTAGGGCAGTGAAAAACTCTGTATGATACACCAATGGTAGGTATGTGCCATTACATTTGTCTTAACCCACAGAATTGACAACAGCATGAATGAACCCTGATGTAAAATATGGACTTTGGGTGATTATGATGTATCAATGTTTGTTCATCAGTGATAACAAATGCGCCACTCTGGTGGGGGCTGTTGATAATGGCGGAGGCTGTACATGTGTGGAGGCCGAAGCATATGGAAAAGTTTGTGCATCCTCTCAGTTTTGCTGTGAACTGCTCTAAAAAAGCAAATTCAAAACAAAACAAAACAAAACAAAAAACCCTCACTGTAAACTCACCTGTAGAGATGCTAGCTAGTCTGTCTATTTGCAGCATTCCACTAGAAAGCTGCCAAGGGAAATGTCAGAGGGATTTGCTGTCTGATGGGTGCATCTTCTTCTTGCTTATGAAGGAACCAGATAGCAAAGACAGATCGCAGCTGAATGCTCAAGAAAATATACTGTGCTCATGTCAGGTGCTGGAGAAAGCTGCACCTTTCAAGAAACTCACAGGGGAGAAAACCAGACACTGTTTTCAGCCAAATGCTGGAGAAAATGTGCTTTACAGAACTCTAGAGATGGAGAGAAATGTGCAAACTCTAGCCAACTGCTGGGAAAAGCACACCACAGAAATCTGGCAAGTGAGATAAACAGCTACCAGGTGGAGAACGTCCCTTCCTCCTCCTGTGTCTCTCCAGCACCCTCTACTAACATATTTAACACAGTGGAAGGTGGCAAAGGAGAAAGATTTACATAACTACCTCCATTATCAAGGAAGAGTTCAAAAGGATGGTTTGGGATATGAGAGGTAATAAATTTATAACACACAAGGTTTGTTACAGCATTACCACAGCATTGAATGAATTATTGCATGTTAAAAACTAAAGGACCAGAATAGACATAATTGACTTTCTAAACATGCTTTAATGGAGAGGGCACTGACTTTGGTGTTACTAATTTGTATGCATCCAGCAAGTTATTCTCTAAGCTTCAGTTCTAAACCTTAAAATGGGAGGGGTTATTATGTGTTTTAAATGGTAAAGAGCTATAAAAATAAGTTGTCATTTCTTAATCATTATTATTGGAAAAATACTCCATAGGGGAATATCATGATAGTTCTCGAAGAGTGTCTGATGTCTGAAATAAATTAGGTGTGTTTCCTTCACTGTTATTTTAGATTTCAAAATGTACTCCAGACACAAAGTAACTAGAGACCATCTTGGGAGCTTTCATTGGCTTAAAATAGGTACTGTTTTCCTATTAAACTTTTCTTCAAGGATAAGTATGAAATCATTTACAAACTATAGTTTCGTTTCCTCACAAACACATACACACACATATTCACACATTCCTCTGCGTGTGTGTGTGTGTGTGTGTGTATGTGTGTGTGCAGGAAACATGCACATTATACATTTTCTTCATGTATTTCATTTAGGGATAACTTCTAGAAAAAAAGTCATGTGGTAGTTGTGAGAATGGTTATTTTTTATTGACTAAAATTTTAAGGTGACTTCCTTAATGAGTCACCCTTAAAAAAGATGTTCTCAGGGTGCCTGTGGCTCAGTTGGTTAAATGTCTGCCTCTTAATTTCTCTCCCCTTCTCTCCCTCTCTAAAAAAAAAACAACCAACCAACCAACAAAACAAAAAGCAATACTAAAATTAAAAAAATAATTTAAAAATTTAAAAAGATACTCTGTTGATTTGATAGTTTTAGATCATTTATGGAAACTATATTAATTTCTAAAAATGTTAATTACAAACAAATATTGCATTTCAAATGACCTATTAATCTTTATAAATGACCTTGAATATCTCTGCCTTGGCCTATTGACTGGATTAATCAATCACTTTATTTGAAATTCTTGTTTCCTTTCTCCCAAAGTTTGGGTGGTCTCTGTATTTATTTATGTCTTTTAAATCTAATGTTTAATGAGAATTATACATTAAAATTTGGGTGATACTTAATATTTATATTTGCTGATAATTTTCATATCTTAGTATTTCTTCCAAGTTTTTCTCTTATTTAAAAAATTTCTTTTATCTCTTATGATAGTTCTATTTATTTCTATACAATGAATATAATTTTCATGACATGTTAGAAATCTTTTGTTATTTTAAGAATTCAATCCTTCAATCTAGTTTAAAATGCTATTATTTACCTTCTGTATCCAGGATCCATACTTCCTTCCCTTCTTCCTCTCTCACTTCTCCCATCCTCTTTCTTTCTTTTTCTTTTTATTCTTTCCTTTTTTCTCTCTCCCCACTTTCCCTCTCTCTCTCCTTTTCTTTCTTTCTTTGCTACTTTTCCCCAGATTTTCTGGGGATGGAAACTTTCAAACTTTTGTATTTTTCTGACTTAATAACTTTTCTTCACTTTTTTCTTATTTAATGAATAATTTAATGGTAAGTAGTTTCTTCTGATTAAATATTGTTCCCCTTAGTTATTAAGATTCCTGTTTTATTATTTTCTATGTAAACTATTTCTACATTATTTATTTCCACTTTAATGTAACATATTTATAAACAAATCTTACAGAAATTTTTCAGCAACACATATTTTAAGTTTTACATCAGTTATAAATTTATTATTCATTTTATTTTAACATCTGCTGTGCTTGGGAAACCATTCAAGATTTCAAGATTGCCTAACACATCACCTTTCTACAATAAGTCAAATAGTCGAGATAAAATTCCGCTTAATTTATAATTATGCATAATATTTCTCTAAAATAACTTTCATGAGTGAAAGAAGGGTATAAATCTTATCCTCTACTAGATCGCATTGCTTGAAAGAGTGCTAAGCACATAATATCCCTAAAAAATATTATTTACTAAATTGCGAATTAGTGATACAGGACTAATATTAACTTGTAAGCATTCATTTAAACCAAATTATTATATATTTCAAAATACCCTGATTATTATTTTTATTTCCATGGTCTGTCCTAAGGTGATTACAATGTATTATAATTTCCCTAAACAATTAAGTAATCTGCATTATTTTGTGTATTAAAATGACTTAAAAAGTTATATATGACCCATGCAGAAAACCTCACCAATATGTAAGTGTATCAAAATGTAGAAGCATTAACATCGTTATCTGTTTGTTTCCATGATCCAAGAGTAATTACTCTTATTAAAGTTTGTATTTTCTTATGTACCCTTCTAATAAAACAGAAATTACATATTCTTTCACCAAGATCTAATTTTCATGTTTTAAAGTATAAGAAAAAGTCTACAAGCATTTGTTTAATTTACTTGAACTTTAATATACTTAAGAATAGTTTACTTCCCTGTGCTCCTTTTTTACTAAAAATATCTCAGATTGCACAACTTAGAATCAAGGATTCTTTAAAACTGAAAAACTGAATATACACATCAATCACATGCACCTCTGTGTACAGATGACTACAGTAAAATGTACATGAAACTATGGTTTTTAATATGGTGTATATAATTTTATCATTTAATGGTAATACCATTAAAAATATCTTCTACTAGTAATACTTTAGGGCTTAACTTATTTTTAAAGCAGCATAATAATACATATTACCAGTGTACAACATAGCTTATTTAATTATTCCTCTATTGATGGGTACTTCAATTGCCCCTTATATTCTTTATTAGAGGTATTTCTTCAACAAACAACATGGAACTAGAATGTTACTGGATAGATTTCTACAAGTAGAAAAGCTAGTTCTAATGACAGTAGTTCTAATGCCCGCCTCTTAGTTTCTGCTCAGGTCTGATCTCAGGGTTGTGAGATCAAGCCCCACGTTGGTCTCTACAATCAGTGAGGAGTCTGGTTGGGTTTCTCTCTGCCCCTCCCCGTCTCTCTCTCTCTCTCTCCTTAAAATAAATAAATAAAAGCTTTAAAAATATTTAAAAATAAAATTAAAAAAAGAACAGACAATTGCAAGAGGAGTGTATGAAGAGTTGAGACATAAGGGAATCCAGTGCACAAATGAAGGGTGTATTCCTACATCTGGACACCAGCTCTTTAGCCTTTGAAAAATATGGGAAGTAAAGTCTGGGACAGTTGAGAGTTTTATTGGTGTGAGTGGTGGGTATTCTCTCTTGATAGTTTTTATTTTCTTTCTTTGAAAGTGAGAAATAAGAAGAACATGATATCTGAGGACACAGCAAGTAAAATAGTCATTGAGGAGATGAGAGAGTGAACTAGTTCTGTAAAAGCATATTTTTGCTAAACAATATCAAGGGTCAACTTGATGGTAGTGGTCATTAATTTAAATTGACATTAGACAATGCAATTTTGTACTTATATACATATATTTAGCTATTTAGATGAAGATATGAAATAGAGAGTTAGACTCAGGGTTTTCTCATTCATGTGCAATAGAAAGTGTGAGTCTCCAGAAAGACTGAAGTGCATATAAGGAGTTATTAAAGACATGACTGCTCCAATGCAAACCAGATAAGGAGTGAATTGAGGGGGTGCCTGGATGGCTCAGTGGGTTAAAGACTCTGCCTTCAGCTCAGGTCATGATCCCAGAGTTCTGGGATGGAGCTCTGTATTGGGCTCTCTGCTCAGTGGAGAGCCTGCTTCCTCCCCTCTCTCTCTCTGCCTGCCTCTCTGCCTACTTGTGATCTCTGTCTGTCAGGTAAATAAATAAAATCTTAAAAAGAAAAAGAGTGAATTGAGGCCATAGGGAGAATAAAGATTAATGAGAAGTTGGTAAAATCAATGGATTAAGTAAGTTGGTGGATTTAAATTTTTTGGAGTTGTAGTACTAGAGTAAATGAACTGAAAAGATAGAGATATCAGAAGCAACTTCTAGTAGGATGTTGGAATTACCAAAAAATAGTATTTATGTAAAAAATTTTTTAAAAGAATAGCAAGTTTTGTTGTTGTTCTCCAGTTTACTGGCACTAAGTTACCAAGGTACTGAAGAAATGAGAAATGAGGTGGTAGTTTGTAGAGAACTATAAAATGCAATAGGTGATATTGTTAGCAATGAACTTCAGATGAAGAAAAGAGTTTTAAAGAGATTGTAAAATAATTATAAAGAAGTGACATTGAGGACCAAAGGGCAAATACAGTCTGTCTCTAGAAACATTAGCCTGGGAAGTAGGAAAAAAAAACAAACCTACTAATGAGGAGGGTTGAAGAGGAATCAACCATCACTAGGAGAGATAGGCTGTATCACTTCAAGCAAGTAGGGAAACGAAACAGAGCCAGGACATCACCGAGAGAGGAGATTTTGGTGATTGGAGACTGTGAGTTTCAGATGGGAAGGGTTTAAGTCCATGTAAAATCCTATCTATGTGATGAGGCATGAAGGTGAATGATGGCCTAGGAAACTTGACTTTTCTATAAATCTTGGGGTTATTGAAATAAATTTTGATGTTTTCTTAGGCAATCTGAATGCGGGTATAAAAGAGAGTCTATGAATGTTGTCTAAGGAAGTGAGGCTTGAGGTTACTAGGACTATATGAGTTACATGGGTCTCAGATTCAGGAAAACCAGTAGTAATGAGAAGTCAATAGATGTGCTTTGGTACTGGAAGGATTATTTAGGATAGATTAGAATTTTTTTTAACTTAAGATGATAATATATATTTTCCATGAATAATATTAAATGCATACTCTGGTTTCAAACTCCCGGGAAATATCTAGGAAATACCTAATAGTTTCACTTCTGTTCCCTTTTATTCATAAGGAAACCTAAATCTATTTTTTTAAAGATTTTATTTTTTTATTTGACAGACAGAGATCACAAGTAGGCAGAGAGGCAGGCAGAGAGGGAGAGAGGAGGAAGCAGGCTTGCTGCCTAGCAGAAAGCCCGATGCGGGACTCGATCCCAGGACCCTGAGATCATGACCTGAGCTGAAGGCAGAGGCTTTAAACCACTGAGCCACCCAGGCACCCCAGGAAATCTAAATCTAATGTCCCTTTAGGAACATGGTTATGATTGATTGAATATAGAAGAAAACTAATATAGATATTCCTGTTATATACAATTCAAGATAAAACTAAAACATTTTAATAAGTAGTCCCTTATAGAGGATACTCTACCAACACAAGTAAATAGAGTCATTCTTCCAAAGTGACTTGACCAAATCTAAAATTTGTAAATCTGATTACACATGAATGTTCAATTTGTTGCAGAACTGTTTTCTATTATTAGGGCACAACTGAGCCAAAAATAATAATTTATTTTATAATTTAATTTCCTCCTGAGACTTTTGAGTAATCTGAACTTTCAAGTAAAAGTTAATTGCTATATATTTTAAAACCACCAATCCATTTATAAATAGTGATCCTAATATTCCTCAGTTCTTCAGAGATCAGCTTTCTGACCACATCGAGTATAGGGTAAAGTGCCAAAATGAAATGTTATTAAAAAAATAAAACCTAAATATTCAGCAGTAATTAATCTATTTGATAAATGCTGAAAATAAGTTTTCACACAATTGATCAGTTCAGCAACCAGAGAGAAAGGAGCAATCATCTTAATTGGCAATATTTAAAATATTAAATACTTTCCATGAAAAGTCTGAGAGAAGTACAATGAGACAAGGAAATGAGACCAAAGAATATGGGAAGAACCGAATGGAATGCAAGGAGTTATAAGCACAAGAGGGATTCAATGATTCAAAGAATTGTGATTGTATTGCTTCTTGGCCTTTTGGCCAAGAATTGATCAACTGTAGAATTGTGGCTGTATCGTTGCATAGTACTTAAAAACTTGGAAAAAATAAAATATATATTTTATTTAAGTATATAAGAATATATGCTTACTGATTCCACATCATAAATAATTTTTAACTCATATTAATGATTATCAGACTTAGCAAATAAAATACAAGGTGACCAGTAAAATGTGAACATCAGACAATAATTTTTAAGTGAAGATCTGTTACTTACATTATTATTATTCATTGTTATCTGAAGTTCAAATTTAACCAGACATCTTCTATTTTATCTGGCAACCCTGCTAATAGTGCTTACATAAACAAAGTGACCCCAAACTGTCAGGTAAATAAGTCTGTTGCAGTTTTTACAACCTCAGAGACAGAATTAACTTAGGCTGGTTATGATACCTATTATGATGTTACCAAGAAAAATGTTAGTCATGGAGGTTGCCTGGGTGGCTCAGTGGGTTAAAGCCTCTGCCTCCGGCTCAGGTCATGATCTCAGGGTCCTGGGATCGAGCCCCGCATTGGGCTTTCTGCTCGGCAGGGAGCCTGCTTCCTCTTCTCTCTCTCTCTCTCTGCCTGTCTCTCTGCCTACTTGTGATCCAGCTCTCTGTCAAATAAATAAAATCTTTAAAAAAAATTTAGTCATGGGACAATGGTAATTTATATTACCCTAGAGTCTTTAACTGTGCAGAGGTAATAATACCTACTTCATAGACTTGCTGAATAGATTATCAGATATATATATCTGGGGTGTGTGTGTGTGTGTGTGTGTGTAAAGCATTTACTAATGTCCTTAACAAACAGCAGCTGTTATTACCATGCACCTCAGGCTTAGCCGTATGTTCTATGGCATGATGCCTAGTTTGATGTTTAAGATAATGAAGTATAGAACACTGGGGATGTAAGGGACTTTAGAAAAATCATCTCAATTTCACCATTTAAGCAGAAAAATTAAAATGATATTTAGAATTAAAAGCTTCACTTAAAAGAACATATGCTAAATTTTGGTATTTGGTGTTAGTTCCTTCATAAATTCATTAAGTTATAGTAAAAATCTACAGAAAATGTACACTGTTTCTCAAGAAAATGATCAAGGTATATGGTATTTAAAAACTACCTCACAAGGGAAATGGATGTATTCCCCAGCTTGTTTAATTTATCAAGAGCCAGTTAAAGTTAGTAGGTCTAGGTGAGTTGAAGATTTTGGCAATATCTAAGAATATTTTAATGCATTTTGCAATTTGGCAGATTGTTGAAAATTATGAGGAGAGAGAGACATCATCTCCCTTCTTAATAATGAAAAATATAAGCTCTGACTTTACCTTATATTGCTTGTGGGCATGTGTTTAATTTAGTTGAACTGAACTGAAACCTTTACAGAATATAAAGTAGCCAAAAAATGTTTCTGTAAGGAAAAAAAATGCTAGAAGTTAAGGCGGAAACTAGGTGTACCATATCTTATGATAAATAATATAATTAAGAATCCTGATGAAGGTATTCTATCTTTATTATTATTTTTCTTATTATTATCTAAAATGTACACGGTGTTCATGATGGTTAATTCTGTGTCAACTTGATTGAGCCACAGTGACCAGATATCTAGTCAAACTTTATTCTGGATGTTACTGTGAAAGCAGTTTTTGGGTGAGACTAACATTTACTTTGAGTAAAGCAGATAACCCTCTATAATGTGGATGGGCTGCTTCTAGTCAGTTGAAGACTTTAAGGGAGCAAAGACTGACCTCCCCTTTGCAAAGCGGAATTCTGCCAGCAGATGGCTCTTGCACTCCAACTCTGCCCTGAGTCTACAGCTGCTGGCCTACCCTGTAGATCTGGGATTTATCAAGCCTTCATATTCACATAAGTCAATTTCTTAAAAGAAATTTCTCTCTCTCTCTCTCTCTCTCTCTCTCAATATCCCAATGTCTATCATCTCTATTTCTATCTCTTTTTTTTGTATCTATACACATATGTACATATACACTCATATTTGGATATACTTATATAGATGATATATATCTATATGTATATATATATATATATATATATATATATATATAGAGAGAGAGAGAGAGAGAGAGGGAAAGATGAAAATATAGTTCTATTTCTCTGGAGAGCCCTGATTTATACATATTACTTACATTTTTTCATTGACTTTTAACATACGGGAGGTGGTGCCTATGCAAATACTTCTTATATTAAAGAACTGTCTACACAAATAAGATGAAAGTCAGACACACAAAGAATAATTAAAAATAAAGTGGTGCCTGCTTGGCTCATTCAAGCATCTGAATCTTGGTTTCGGCTCAGGTCATGATCTCGGGCTCCTAGGACCCTGAGTGAGGCTCCCCACTCAGCGGGGAGTCTACTTCCCTCTCTTCCTCCCTCCGCCCCTCTTTCTGCTCATGCACACACACACTCTCTCTCCAAAATAAATAATCTTTAAAAAAATAAAGTTCTTCCCCTAGCCCATGTGTGTTATTGTATAGTATGAAAATCATAATTGAAAACCATCCAAGTAGACACACTTGGGTTCATATTTATAAAAGCTCCTCATTGTTTTCAAGGTGTTGCGTTATGCAGTAAGTGCCATAATTTTTATTTCAGAAGATTAAAAAAATTAAACTAGTAAGAGGAGAGATAAGTATAACAGAATATGCCTTATTTGTAGTATGGTAGTAATGGGACTGGATCTACACACAAATTTCTTTGTGAAGCAGGCACGGGGAGCACTTAAATTTGCCTAACTTACATATGATGATGGTTAAACAAATACTCTTTTTTCTCCGCTTCAGGCTTCTTACCTATTCAACACCGAACACTTGGAGCCCAAGATGTTAATGGTAGACAAGCTGCAGTTATCCTGGCTTTTAGTTTCATTCAACCCTTTCTAATTGGAGCCCCAGGCTTGGATCTCTCACAAACCGCATCCTGTACAACACTGCTCTGATAGATAAATAAGTAGAAAAAAATGAAAACAAGAAAGGAAGACTGGGTTTTTAGGAGACAGGCTGAAAGAGTACGACATCCAATAGCCTCAAGCGCCTAACCGTGATGAAGGCAGTGAAGAGGTGATAATGCACCGTGTTCTTTGTGGCCGACAGATTTAGACAGGTCCCAGAAGGCCAGAAGGTAGATTCAAAATGAAATGGCAGTTATTACCAGTAAGAAAATAGTGTTCACTATAGCTCTCTTCCCAGAGTACTGATAACACATGTACCTCCAATCTGGTGTTCTGGAAGGTACTAAACTAGGAGGGGGAATTCAATGTAAGCAGGTAGGCAGGCATTAGGAACAAACAACTCTAAAACGCTGGGAAGGAACAGCAAGGCAAACCAGCACGCACCAGGTATTCTCAGGAAATCTAGGTCAGCCCAGAGGCAGAATGTAGAATCAGAGGGCCCCTGGAAACAGATTATGATATTCTTATTTATAGCAGAGGTGACAGTTGCACAAATAGAGCCTGGTTTGTGCTCAAATTATGTTAAGGATTTGGACATTCTTTTAAAATCTCTCTAGAGAGTTATTTTACTATAAGGAAATTTCATACTTCTGTGAAATTCACAGTATTTGCTGGCCCCCTTCTTGGTGGTAGGTGTTAGGGAGGTCTAATGTGAGCACATCAGGTTATAATACAAAATGCACGAGAACACTGACTGCCAGGAGTGTTCGTTTGAAACGTATCTGTACCCTGTTTGTACCCATGAATTAATTTAGAGAAAAGACTAACTACATGCTACTCATTAGCCATTAGCTTATTACTAGTCAATGGGCAAGATAACAATAATGATATTGTTTTGCACTTTTGATTATCTCTCTAGGAGTCAGTGGAAAACGCAGAGTTTAGAGGAGTATGCTATTTTCATAATCTTGATGAAAAAGAATGAATATTTAAGCAAATGCACTCATCAGGCAATAAGGATATTTACTGTCATTTATGGACTTTAATTTCTTTTTTTTTTTTTTAAGATTTATTTATTTATTTATTTGACAGACAGAGATCGCAAGTAGGCAGAGAAGCAGGCAGGGAGAGAGAGGAGGAAGCAGGCTCTCCGCCGAGCAGAGAGCCCAATGTGGGGCTCGATCCCAGGACCCTGGGATCATGACCTGAGCCGAAAGCAGAGGCTTTAACCCACTGAGCCACTCAGGCGCCCCATGGACTTTAATTTCTAAAGCAATTCTTTAACTAGTTTTTTCACAGATACTTTTTGGGGAGGTGGAATAAGTCACCACTGGAAAGGTTTGGATCCCGTTTATAGCCTTGTGACCCTTAAATAAGTAGACTTTCCCCTTACATATCTGTTTAACTTAACAGTAATGGAATAATTTCTTCTAGAAGTTAAATGCTTGTGACAAATTTAACTTCTAGAAGTTAAATGCATTGTGACAAGTTAAAAGAATTTATCACTAATTCTTATTAGTGAATAAACTGTGCATTTTGTTCTTTATCATCTATTTCTTCTATTAAGCAAGTCAACATGGAATGATGATTCAGAGAAAGGTTCTGGTTCAAAAAGGTCTGGCTTCAAATCTTGACTTAAGAACTTTTCAACTGTATAATCCTGAGGAAATTAAATAATGTCTACATGTTTTAGTTTTCTTATCTTATCTTTAAACTGAAACAGATAATAGCATGTAACACATATTGTATGAGCATTCAGTAAGTTATATTGAATAAATTATATGCATATTTAGAATAAAATAAGTGCTAAATAAGTTATATGTACTTAGACACATATGGATTACTTTGCATATATATATATATATATATGCATACACACACATTATTAGTCTTTTAAATTTATTCCACTTTATCAATTTCATTGGCCCTGCCTCAGTCCAATCTCTATTATCTTCTATTTCAATTAAAACAGCTTCCTACCTCTTTTCCTCTAATCTTTACTTGCCTCTAGTTCATACACACTGTTGCCAGCATGACTTTTCAGAATCTACTACCATAGCATTCTGAGCATAGTAGACCCTTCATAAATGAAGGGTCATAACACACATAAATAAGTGTATGTTTTCTTATACCGTGGTAAAACTTGTGAAGTATGAGATAAAGCTGTTGATAAAAGCAACTTGTCTGGAAGGAACAAATTAACAATAAGCATTAACAGAATCTAGATCCTGGAGTGGGTGTTGGGAGATGGAACTTGCAGAAGAAATCAAACATTACCCAACCTTTGCTGTGTGCTAGAGAAGAACAACAACAAAAAACACATAAGCAATTCAGAAATACTATAATCAATTAAGAAGTACAATTATAACCATATACTTCTTTCCCAAATTTCCCTAATTATGGTATCTGCTTCTTAACTCAGCCTTTAACTAATCTTTATTTCCTTCCTTTAGGCTGGATCCAGAACTGTGTGTTGCCATTCTAATTTAGTATTATATGCCAAGGATATTCATAAACCTTTAAATAGTTTTTTGGAAACTATTATTACCTTCATAATATATGATTATGATTATGATGCCTTCATAATATATATGATACTTCATAATATATATGATAAACATAAATGTTGGGAAGAAATAATACCACAGACTAAGAAATTAGAAACAGGACCCTGTTCTTTTTAAGAAGTGAGTTGTGAAAACAAAGGAGAGAAGTATTCACTAGTCAGCAATACCCTAGTACCTTCCCACGTTAAAATTATTGACTTTTTTTGTGTAAATAAATACAATCATTGACTCCCGTTCAGATTAATCTTGAGGTCAGAAGTGTAGTAAGAGCCTTGTTACCAGGGGTAGGAGAAATAAAACAGCACGTATTCAACTAGGAAAGAAAGAGATTTGTAGTTATAGAGTAATTTAAAGCTACTTAAATGTGGTGTTCCTACAACATAAGTCACATGAGTTGTGCAGTAAATAATTCAAATCTATACTTGGCTTAGTGTGTTACAGTGTTTAAATAGACAAGCAAATATAAAACTCTACACTGGTTGATATTTAACATACACTGAAGTTTTGTTTCACATGGTGACTGATTCCCTCATCTTAATTATTCTAATATTGTTGGACAATTAAGTTCTGTAAATTTTTTTGCTGTTTTCAAAACTACTATATCAACATCTTTTTAACCAAGATTTTAGGTGAATTACTGATACTTTACTCAGAAATAACTAGTAGTAAAACAATTAAAGGGGTAATGTGAATTGTGTTATGGCTTTTGGTAGTATAGACAAATTACCATTAGAAAGATCTTTTTGACAGAAACATAGATCAATAAAACAGAATAGAGAGCCCAGAAATAGACCCTTAACTCTTGGTCAACTAATATTCAACAAAACAGGAAATAATGTCCAGTGGAAAACAAAACAAAACAGTCTCTTCAACAAATGGTGTTGGGGAAATTGGACAGTCACATGCAGAAGAATGAAACTGGACCATTTTCTTAAACCACACACAAAAATAGACTCAAAATGGATGAAAGACTTAAATGTAAGACAGGAATTCATCAAAATCCTTAAGGAGAACACAGGCAGAAACCTCTTTGACCTCAGCTGCTGCAACTTCTTCCTAGAAACATCGCCAAAAGCAAAGGAAGCAAGGGCAAAAATGAATTATTGGGACTTTATCAAGATCAAAAGCTTTTGCAAAGGAAACAGTCAACAAAACCAAAAGACAACCAAAAGAAATGGAGAAGATATTTGCAAATGGCATATCAGATAAAGGGTTACTATCCAAAATCTATAAATAACTTATCAAACTCAACACCCAAAGAACAGAGAATCCAATCAAGAAATGGGCAGAAGACATGAACAGACATTTCTGCAAAGAAGACATCCAAATGGCCAACAGACACATGAAAAAGTGTTCAACATCACTTGGCATCAGGGAAATACAAATCAAAACCACAGTGAGATACCACCTCACACCAATCAGAATGGCTAAAATTAAGTCAGGAAGCGATAGGTGTTGGCGAGGATGTGGAGAAAGGGGAACCCTCCTACAGTGTTGGTGGGAATGCAAGCTGGTATAGCCACTCTGGAAAACAGTATGGGAGGTTCTTCAAAAATGTGAAAACAGAGCTACCCTATGACCCAGCAATTGCACTACTGGGTATTTATTGCAAAGATAACAAATGTAGTGATCTGAAGGGGCATGTGCACCCCAATGTTTATTGTAGCAATGTTCACAATAGCCAAACTACAGAAAAAGCCCAAATGTCCATCAACAGGTGAATGGATAACAAAGATGTGGTACATGTATACAATAGAATATTATGCAGCCATGAAAGAAAAAGAAATCTTGCCATTGGCAATGACATGGATGGAACTAGAGGGTATTATGTTAAGCAACATAAGTCAAACAGAGAAAAACAATTATAAATGATCTCACTGTTATGAGGATTTTGAAAAACAAGATAGAGGATCATAGGGGAAGGGAGGGAAAAATGAAACAAGATGAAACCAGAGAGGGAGACAAACCATAAGAAATTCTTAATCTCAAAAAACAAACTGAAGGTTGCTGGAGTGGAGGGGTGTGAGAGGGATCGGATGGCTGGGTGATGAACATTGGAGAGGGTATGTGCTATGGTGAGTGCTATGAATTGTGTAAGACTGATGAATCACAAACCTGTATCCCTGAAACAAATAATACATTATATATTAACAAAAAAGTTCTTTTTGTTTACATATTTTTATGTTTTACAGTTTTAATACTAGCATATGCATTATCTGTCTCACTGTAACTTCATCAATGAAATCATTTCACATTTTGCTAGGAAAAAATTATCGTATTGCTTAAATTACCCAATTCAGTTGAGAAAATATCTTTGTGTTTACAACGTGTGTTTTTGGATGTGTTTTCCTTCAAATATTTTCATTTCTGAGAAGTTTACAGAACTTGCAACTTTTCTGTTAAAAGTGCATACAAAAACAAAAATTTCCTGGAACACAAAGTCTATTATTAAATTGAGTGTATATTTAGTAAAAGTTTCAATTTATAAAAAAATATACACACACATTCATGAGTAGCAGAAAAAAGGAAAACTAACATATAGATTGCATCTGGATATTCTTTATTATTTTCCTTACGCTATTGTATATTTTCAGTATGTCCACAAAGAGTGTCTTAATTGTATAACTAATGAGTAAATAAAAACCGTTATTTTTATAAGGCATCCTTTATACCAATAGGTTAATAATTATGTGTGAACAAAGTGTACAATTTGATGAGTTTCAACAAATGCATACACTCAAGAAACCATGACTATAATCAGGATAAAAGTATTTTTGTCACCCCCAAAGTTTCTCTTGCTGCCCTTGTAGTCAATCCCTCTTTGACTCCTGGCTTCCAGATCTGTTTTCTATATTTAGGTATACAGTTAACAAGGGACATTTATGTTTGGCTATCATAAATAAGGAATTGGCTCATGTGATTATCGAGGCTAAGAAGTCCCATCTGTAAGCTGGAGATCCAGAAAAGTTAGTGGTATAATTCAGTCTGAGTCTGAAGGTCTGAGAACCAGGTTAGCTGATGGTGTAAATCACAGTCAAAGGGATGAAAATGTAAGAGGTCCCCAGCTCAATCTGTAAAGCAGTAATTCAAAAACAGGTGAATTCTTCCTTCCTCTAACTTTTGTTCTAGTCAGACCCTCAAGGAACTAGATGACGCCCACATTGGGGAGGGCTATTTACTTTACTAAGTCCATCAACTCAAATGCTAATCTTGCCCAGAAACATCTACACAAACACATCCAAGATTATGTTTATTCTGGGTACCCCACAGCCAATCAAGTTGACACACAAAGTTGACTAATACATTCCCCATTTTCACTGTTTTTATTTCACTAACTGTTGAAGGGTTTTCACTGTCTAGTTTATTTTTTGCCTTTAGGGAGAAGTATTTTCAAATCCTACCAAATTCAACCTCCTGAAAACCTCCTTAAGACAGAAATGGCCTTTGCAATGTACCTAGGGATGATGTGGATAGAGTGGCAGATTGGAAACTGTGAACTGGTTCAATAGCAGGGACTCCTCACTAAGACTGCTGTTGCTGAAGACCAACCTCTCAGCAGCAAAAAATATAATTGAGCCCTCAACACGGTACTCTCTTCTTCAAGGAGTCTACCAGCACTGGGTAGCAAAAGCAAGTCCATCAGAACCCTTCCAATTTCGGCATCAACAATTCATCCTTACTGGAAATACACTTATTGCAGATGGCAGTATGCCTTTTCTGCATGCAGTCCCTTTGGGAGCACTACAATCCTAGGGCTTCATAACATGTTTTATTTATTGACATGAAATAATAAACAACATTGTCTCAAAAAACACATTCTACAGTGAAGGAAGTATGACAATAAACACATGCCCATGAGATCCACTACAGCATTCTGCGTTATCTAGAAGCAGACAACCTGATGGAAATTTGCCTTTGGAAGGGCTGGTGCCGGCTTGGGTTGGTATACTTTCCTCCAGGATAGTATACAGTATATTTATTGAGCCAAAGACCAATGTATGTTGCTGTATCCCCAAATACTAGAATAGATGGGTCTAGAAAATAGAAAGTTAATAAATTGACCTCTCCCACCATTAGTCCCAGTAACTGTCCTGTGGAATTTGCCCTTCCTATAATGCTGGACAATTGGTGTTAGATCCCAGGAGCAGAATGCTTCCACAAATGGGTAGAGTAAGGATTACTAA
This sequence comes from Mellivora capensis, assembly GCA_004024625.1. Taxonomy (NCBI): domain Eukaryota; kingdom Metazoa; phylum Chordata; class Mammalia; order Carnivora; family Mustelidae; genus Mellivora; species Mellivora capensis. The sequence goes on along the minus strand of PISX010006029.1, from coordinate 34,953 downwards.
ATGTAATACCACTGTGGCAATGGTTATTTTGGGCTTCTCATGCCAGTAGACTGTAGACACTGAAATAAATTACTACAATGGCAGATGTTACTGATTCTGATCATGTTGAGGGGATAGGGTTGCTGCTACAGAATGTTATCAAGGAACAATGGATTTAAAAATTACAGGGAAGTCTTTTGGTATTTCCATTCCTGATGAAAAAGCAGACAGAAAATTGCAACAATTACAGTCTAGTAAGGAAAAGAGCAAGGGTTTAGACCACTCCATAATTAGGAGCTGTGCTATATTACTAAGCAAGCCACCTGACCCAGCTGCAGGATTTGCCCTGGGTAAAGAAAATTTAGAAAGTGTGGTGGAGGACACAGATAATGAATTGTTACCTTCGAATAAGCTAAAACAGTGGTCAGCATAGTTTGTTTCACTCACCTGCCCATCACTCATTTTTAGAAATGATGGGTGAACACCAAAATGAAGACTGAGTGCCAGAATAGACTTAAATAAGAAGGGGTGAGACCTACAAACCAACTAACCTTCCTATTTGTTCTTGGAGGTCTAAAGTCATGACTTTTTGAAGTGTGAAGGAGGTCTATCCATACAACTGGCTCAGTCATTCTGCACTATATTAAGGTCAGTGCCATCCTCAGGTGAGATTTTTTTGTTCTTATATATTGCTACTTGCTCTTTTGTGAGTCTTCACTAAGAAGAGACATATGGACACAACAGACACAATCTACCAACCAAAAGTCTGCAATATATCTATTACATCCATGTTTTTCCTCCATATTTAACATTTTCTTCAATTCTAGTCAAGAAGAACATGCAGAACTTACCAGTAAAAGCCTAGTCCTGATATCTGGGTATATCTATGATTTTCGGCTCATATTAAGGCAGACATAAATGAGCTAAATAATGAGGCTAGCTCCTTCTGTTAGTGAACCTACCGACTTCCCTTTGAAAAAATCAAGTTATGTTATGCCAAATTATCTAAATAAACAGAGGAAATTTTTAAAATTTATTTTTCCCCTATAATTTTGAATAACCTATTCAGGAGTGAAAATTTAGGGCATTACTGCCAATTATCAGAGTTGACAACCTCTCACTTAAGGATTTCATGAGATTTTTAATGCATGAGATTATATATGCATGAGAAAATGTGATTGGAAGCCAACCGGAATTATATACAATATCTGAAAAATAATGAGAAATGCATTTATTAGTTCAGAAAACCAGTTTACAAAACTTACTGACTAAAGTGTTTTGACAGGCAGTAGAAATTATAGGTAGAGAATTAATAGCATTTCCAAATTTAGCCAGAACCCAATGACTTTCTTTAATGTCTTATTAATATATTCCAGCATTTTGAGACCAATGTATAGGGAAAAGAATATTTATTTTATTTGAATTAGTAGGACAGTTTTGCACTAATTTAATGTCAGGAGTATATGCAACTAGCTACAATATAATATAAGGAAGAATTTCCATTAACCTACTGAACTAAAATGATCAACTTGAAATTTTCTAATGATGAAGTTACCATAGGCTTTTATAATAAAAAAAGAAGAAAAGGAGCATTAGAAGTAAAATCACTAGCTAACTGAAAATTCATAGAAATGTTCACAAAAAATGCATACAACCATCTCCTTCCCGATTTTTATGCTTCTGTTTTGAGGGAATTTGTCCTCGTATCAATGATTAATCTCCTCCAAGTATCTGAATCACAGCAACTCTTGCCTTTTCAGTAATCTTTCACTATCCAATATTACCTATTTCTGCTATATATGCTTACTCCTCTCTACAATATTCAATAAAAGAGCATTAAAATCTTTCTATGGAAAACACAGCTCTTTATAACTACTGTTCTAGTCTCCTTCTCCATCACAACTATTTCTATGGGTCCTCTCAGTCACTACTCCAGCCACCGCAACACAGAGTTGTTCCAGTCACTTTGATAACACTGTTCTAACTAATTCAATTCATTTCACCAAATGCATATTATACACTTATTCTCTGTCAAACATTGATTGATTAGGGGATGCAACCATGAATAGGACACCAAAGGAAATAGAATAAGTTAAAAATACTATAATATTACACATTTTAAAATAATGATGAAATTTTAGAGAAAAGCAATTAGCTGTAGAGTGGTGTTGCATACCTAAGATGTAAGAGAAATGCTTTGTTTATCCACTTGTTTTGTTTTTAACAAATGATATGCTGGAATCTAAAGTCAATTATGTGAAAAAGAAACATTCCTGGAAAAGGCACAGCATGATCAAACCTTAAGGTAAAAGAATTTGTTTTGTTCTTGGGGTGAAAAAAACAAAAAGGCCAGTAGGAACTGCCTGGTGAGTAAGCAGGTGAGTGCAAGAGAAGAGTCTGCAAAGGTAGCAGTCTAGATGTTCTAGACTGGGCTCTAAATCATGGATGGTTTATAATCCATGGTAGGAAGATAAGATTTTACTAGAATTGTAAAGAAAAGTCACTGAAAAAATTTCAATAGGGAAGAGATAGCATGTGATTTTATCTTTTAAAATGAATGGAATGGGGACTCCTGGGTGGCTCAGTCGGTTAAGCATATGCCTTTGGGTTAGGTCATGATCCCAGGATCCTGGGATAGACTCCCACATACCGTTTCTTGCTCAGCAGGGTGCCTGCCTCTGCCTCTTCCTGCTGTTCTCCCTGCTTGTGCTCGCTCTCTTGATCTCTCTCTCTCTGATAAATAAATAAAATATTAAAAAAAGGTGAATGGAATGGAAGGGGTATTGGGGTCAATGGTAGGGACAGGGACAGGTGGATTGATCTAGGTAAAAGGCAATGATAGTTTGAACTAGAATTCTGGTAGGCTAAGTCAAATAAAAAGGAGAGATACAAATATATTTTGAAGGTAGAAGGGCCAGGATTTGTTAAAGGACAAGGACTTAGAAGTAGAGAAAGTTTGGATCAATGAGTACACCCAGATTTCTGGATTTAATAAATGAGTATATGGTGATGAATGGGTGGTGACAATTCAGGTAATATGTGCATATGGGGGTTAGAGAGGAAAGAAGTAAAGAATTTTGACAAATGACCTCAAATAAATAAATCCAATGAGTATTTGTGAAATTTCCTTTTTCACTTGACCTCACAGTTACTTAAGTCAGTAAATGACCCCCTCTTCCAAATACATTCTTCCTTTAGAGTCTCAGAAACAGCATTCTTTTTTTCCTTCCTACCTGTCAGACTGTCAATTATTGGTGTTCTTTTCAATGCAAACTTTATTTCTAAGAGCTCTACATTTTGAAGTTTCATGAGATTCTGTTCCAGAATTTTTTTTCTTACACTATTTGCTTGAATGACATAGTCTACATCCCTCTTACACAGTTTGCATGCTGACAGATCCCATATGTATAAACCTGAGACCTCTATTTTGAGTCACAGTCTCATACTTCCAACTGTCTCAATAGCCCCATTTTGATATCTCAGAGCCCTCAACATCAAGACATTGAAAAAAAGACCTAATAATCTTTCTTTGCCTAAAATAAATCACTACACTTCTAGCTGTTTATGTCAGAAACCTAGAAGTTATCTTTTATTTCTGTTTTCCAGACCCTCATCCCAATAACATCAAACATATTTATTCCAAAAACGTTCTTTGCCAAACCCTATGACATGAATGGTGGCATGATTGGCAAAGAGAAACAACACAGGCACCTGAGTCATGGACTGTATCAACTAGTGAAGGACAATATATTAAAAAGTAATGATAGCTAAGAATATTTTTACAAATTTTTATGTGAAGAGGAGGTGCCTTTTGAAATTTTATTATGAGGTCACCTAATTTAGTTTAGAAAGATTCAGTGAATCTTTCAGCAAAGACCAGGAAGTGCCTCTACTTTTATTTCCTGGTTTGTTTGTTTTTTTAAATCAGTCAACATCTTTCTATATTCATTGAGCAAGTCACCATCTTCTCTTGGGTTTTTCCATTGCACTCTAAATGGACTTTTTATAACCTTCTTGTCTATGTTCTAGCTTATACTCAGAAAAAAATTTATAAAAACATTGAAAATCCCCACAAATATAAAATGTTAAAGTCTGATATTTGATTATGTATATCTTCCCTGACCTATCAAATTATATACTATCCTTGCCTAAAATATATGGGCTCAAGCCCCTGGACTTTATCTTTTTGCAATCAACACAATTGTAATTCAATCATTATTTATGTAATTTTAGGTTAGTGTCCACAAGATCTGATACGTCATAAACGCAAACAAGGCAGGAAATTTAATTGTCATTTGTATCTCCTGTGCTTGGAATACTAGCCAGCTATAACAATGACCTCAATAAACAATTATAAAATGAGTGAATGTTTCACATTTAGAGTAATCTACAACTGAATCAGCTTCAGTACAGTGATAAAATATTCACAAATTGATTATAACGCAGTCAACATATTTAACAAAAATGATTAATTGCTCCATTTAAATAAACACAATGATAATAATTTGGTACTATGTAATTCATTACTGGAAGATCCCTATGTGAGACAAAGTGTAAATCAGTTATTCTTTAACTTAGTCTAATTAAATTCTGTAAAAATTACTAACTAAAATTTCAAATCAATATTTGACAGTTAATAATGGGTACTATTTTCACATTAATATTCAAAATTTTTTTTGGTAGTCTAGGTTGCTCTAGGTTGTCTAGGTTGCTCTAGTTTTGTTATGATGAAAACTGTTTCATAGCCAAGAAAGTGGGTTGATGAAATCTAGTAACTATTACTTTTAGGTATTGGAAAAGACTAATGTTCATCCTTCAGTTTACATAAGGTTTCATTCTTTCTTTTAGATATTGACTTGAATATATTATAGGTAACTTATTCAGCATTTTTATAACATATCTCTTATAATACACAGTAACATTCTGAAGGCTAGGTATGTGTTGACCCTTGATGTGAAAGGAATCCTAAAAATTCTCATGAAATGCAAACAAGATAAGTTATTAATGAAATAATATAAAGAAGTACTTTCTTTGTCTAAATAGTCTAAATTCTATCATCATTTAGCCTGCTTTCTTATTAGGTTTTCTGTCAGAAAATATAACTTTTAACATGAAAAATTGGAGCTATGTAATACAGTAATTCCTAGTGCTATTTCATGGATTAATTCTAGCTTGGGTTATTTGAAAATCATTTGAGGAACTTTATAAAAATATATATTAACATGCCTCACTCCTATAAATTCTAATTAACAGGGTGAGAAGACAGCCAACAACTTTTTTTTTTTAATTTTAGCATAAAGCTCCCAAAGAGATTCTCAAGGGCACTCAGCTCATCCAGGTTTGAGAATCAATAATGCCATTTGGAGGTCACAAAGTGGCTGCCAGTGGGCTGAAACTAACTCACAGAAATGATTTCTTTGGTCTATGGAGTGTTTGCAAATGTTGTAAATTAACATAAGATATTCACATTTGTAGTGTCTCTTGAAAAAAAAAAAAAGAAAAATCTGACAAAAGAGCACCTACAGGGGCACCTGAGTGGCTCAGTGGGTTAAGCCTCTGCCTTCAGCTCAGGTCATGATCTCAGGGTCCTGGGATTGAGCCCCACATCAGGCTCTCTGCTCAGCGGGGAGTCTGCTTCTCCCTCTCTCTGTGCCTGCCTCTCTGCCTACTTGTGATCTCTTTCTCTCTCTGTCAAATAAATAAATAAAATCTAATAAAATTTTTAAAAAAGAGAACCTACATTATTGAATAACTGCAATGTACTAGGGCAGTTGGCAGCTGCATCCTTCATGTATTTGTTCCTTTATTTGCTTATTCAAACTAATATTTATTTATAGCCTGTTCTGCATAATATTCCTGTAGTTGCTCAGGAAATTAAAATGAATAAAATAGAAAAAATGCCACAACTACAGGAACCTCAGTCTTATAGGAAAACAAAAAATACATGCATGTCTCAAGGGGATTGTCCCTATCAGTCAGTCACCTATCTTATGTCTCCAAAATACTATAATCCAAGCGTCTTCTTGTCATTTACCATCAAATTTGCACATCTATATATTTTTTTTAAGGTAAAGACAATTTCTCTCTTCCATTTTTAGTTTGCATTTATGTATGTATGTATGTATATATGTATGTATGTATGTATGTATTTTTTAGGTAGCCTCATGCCTACTGTGAAGCCCATCATAGAACTCATAACCCTGAGATCAAGACCTGACTAGAGATCAAGAGTCAGACGCTTAACTGATTGAGTCACCCAGGCACCCCTATTTTATTTTTATATTAGAGCAGGGATAGTTTCTATGAGGAAAAACAAAACAAAAACAAAATGTTCAGTGGTTTAATCCAAAAAAATCTGATTTCACTCTCTCTCTCTCTCTCTCTCTTTTTTTTTTTTTTTTAAGAGAGAGAGTATATGTGCAAGCACAGGGTCGGGGGTGGGGGGTGGGGGGTGGTTGTGAACCAGAGGAGGAGAGAGAGAAAGAATCCCAAGCAGGCTCCACACTCTCGCACAGAGCCCAACACAGGGCTCCATCTCACGACCCTGAAATCACGACCTGAGCCGAAATCAAGAGTCAAGGCTTAACCCATGAGCCACCCAAGGGCCCCTGATATCTCTTTTATGTCACTGTTCAGTGTGTGTGTTCTAAAGGTGGGATTTGGGAACATGTTCTCTTTTCATCTTATGACTTTTAGATCCCCTGAGACTTCAAAATTATCTGTGAGCACTTAGTGAAGGGAAAAGAAAGGGTGTGCTTAGTATATGCATTTCATAAATCTGAAACTATGTAATTCCATGACCTGGAAGGATGCACACCATTTCTCCTGACATTCCTACGTGCCACCTAGATGCAAGTAAGACTGGGAACTGAAGTCCCCACTTAGTAGCTCCTTCAATTCTATAGTATGTGAGAGAGAATAAGAGTATTCACTGGATATATAGCTTGTCTTTGTCAAACCCTCCAAATTTAGAAAACAGAATATGCACCTATAGGGATGCATAGTTCAAGAAAACTAGTGAGAACATTTTTCTTTTATTTTCTTTTGTTCAATATGCAAATTAAGAGAGGCTACATAGAGAGCAGCCACTTGCCAATGTCATATATCTTGTTATATTCTTGGCACCTATAGGCAATTGAATTTGACTTCTGATCTAGTCCAAACCTTGATTTTTGGGAGAGAGAAATGATCATAGAAGGGAATAAGATTTTCCTAAGGCCATAAAATGAATTGACAGCAGAACCAGAAAAAGATGTGAAATAAGTCTACTAACTACGAGTCCTATTTCTATTACACCTTTTTTCCTCTCTAACATTATATAACTATATAAAATATGTAGAAAGCTTGTACAAGTCTATACATATATTCCTTTCTACTTATATGTTAACAGGTATTTATTTATTTTTATCTTTACAGTATTTCTCTTTCTTCTGGTAGGAGCACTTCCTTTGTGAAACTTCACCTCCTCCTATTTTCCATGATTATTTTGGAGCAGCAACTGTTGTATTATTATGGTCATAGGGCTGATCACATGACACAAGCCTATTAAATCATAGTATACTTTCATAGAAAGAAACTTGGCCCATGAATGTGCAATTTATATAAACGGACTCTGCAGAGATCTTCTTTAGGAATAGAGTGGAATAAGAGGAGGAGGATGATGGTAAAGAATTTGATATGAACCCTTTACCTCATTTTCTATAATGTTTGGGAGGTAAACAAATCTCTCTTCTCCAAATAATCCTTTGTCTGACATGTGTTCATCCTCTGAAACCAGAGAGCTGAGGCATTAAAAAAAGGGAACAAACATAATGGACCTGAAAGAGGTCATATGGATGGGAGCAGGAGAGAGGGCATACTTACATTTGCATGGTAAATGTGACAACCTTGCAGGAGTTTCCTGAAAGTCACGGCTAAAGATGACTGGGATATAAGCTGTCTTCCTCTGCTGCCCACAATTTCAGCTCAAGAAAAAGTTTTCTGGAGATAGGGACTCCAGATGCATGAGACTGTGGGGTAAACCATAGAGAAGTGGGAAAAAAAGAAGTTAAGCCTGATGCAAATCCCTCAAAATAGAGAGAATTATGTAAAATATGGCACTCACAAGAAAGTCAGCATTCACATGGAGGAAAATGATAGCCCATATGGGTTAGAAACAAAAGCAAACACCAACAAGAAGCAAGAACATCCCAAGTATATGATGCCGTTCACAGAGAGGGCTTAAGATAAACCAAGCAAAGAGCAGACAGCAATCACAATGGGTAATGCTAGAAGAAAGGGTGTTTTCCCTCTCTCTCTCCTCTGTCCCAGTACTAGAAAAGATACTAATGGTCTTGAGGAACCCACATGATGCCCAGTATATTCCTTCAGGATACGGAAGCAGAAAGTTTAATCATTGGTCTAATAGGAGTGGTACTTTGAAGGATTTTGGTTTTGAGTTTCTCAGTAAATGAGTGAGGGTTTTACTCAGTGATTGACTATTTTTGTACACAACAGATTGGGTGTGAAACTGACCAATTCATCCTTACATTCTGCTTTTGTTTTTAGAGCAAGCCTGACTTTTCTCAGATGGAACCATCTTATTTTCCCCCACATTTTATGGAAAATATAGCACTTCAATATTTGACTCCCCAGCACCTTCTACTCATTTCACCAGATCTTCTGAGGCATTTGTAATTGAGAGATCTTGGGAGTTGGGTGATTTGCCTCCTTCTCAGAATAATGAGTTTTGGGGGAAGGAGGCGAGGATGCATAAACTGAGGAAGGGGACTGTGTTCGATAAGAGCATATCATTGCTGTTTCTAATATCTCCATAGTGTTTTTTAGTCTGGCCTATTCTGCTGGCCTTTTACATCACTGATGGTAACTTTCTCTAAAGGGACACATTGTTTTTACCTCTAGTGTACTTTCTTTTAGGGTCATGAATCAATGAGTAGGATGTGTACATATCTAAGACCTAATTTTAGAAAAGGGCTGGCTAGTTGTTGACCAAACTCATTTCCCTTTCTCTTGGGCCAAAACTTGATTTTCATTCACCATTGCAGATAGGTATTTTTGTGTTCAGGGTTTTGACTGTGGAATGTGGGTGGAAATACAATATACCATGTAGAAGTCTGGGACTTAAAAAGCCTCCTACACAAGTCTCTATTTTCTTTAGAAGAATTAGAGGAAAAGGCACCAGATTAGACATCTACCAGAGAATTCAAGGGACCTAGAAGCTGGCAAAAGCACAAGATAGAAAAGCCTGAGTTGCTGCCTCCCTTAAGGAAGGCTATTGGCCAAAGAGCCACACTGAGTGAAAGACAATGTGGAAAGCCACTGAGAATTTGTTTGTTTCAGCAGTTCTCTACCCTAATCATAAATGATATATATTTCTCCACCCAATACTCCTGGGAACCATTAAAAAAATCAAGATATTTTCTGGGTATTTTATTTTAATCCTTAGGCAAGATCAAGGATACGTAAGACTTATTTCCAAACTTGTTATGACCTGCATTATTGGTTTGTTATGAGTCTACTCAGCACCACAAGGGGGCAGAGTTGCCTAATCCCATCAATCAACCAAAAAAAACCCTTCATTTATGACCCATTCAAGACATAGGTGCCCCTCTATCTGAATTCTTGCTCCTCAACTTCAAATATGTAGTAGATTGGTATAAAACTTTTTAGATAAATAGAAAATAAATATATTTTCAGCTGCTGCCCCAATTGCTGCTATTTGCTATCCAAAACTCAGGAACAAAATAGATTCATATAGTGAGTGTAGATTCTATAGCTCTATTTTGTACTTTATAGAAACGCATATATTTATCATAGTATATATTAATATAGTTATACAGAGAGAATATTGTTGCAAAAGTACACATACATACATGTATATGCTTATACTTATATGACATAGGTATTCGCAGTCAATAACTATGGCCCTAAAGGACACCGTTATTAACTTAATCATATTTTCACCAACTTCTGACTACATTGTATTCAAGCCAGTTTTAAATTACCTATATTTATACAAGTATGTAATACATGCTTTAAAGATTTAGAAGGTCTAGGACTCCCTCATCTTTAATAGGAGTCTTTCAAAAATGTGTTGATTAAAGTTATGATTTGTATAAAATTACTACTTTATGTGTTTGTACCTTTACAAGTCCCTGAGCAAATTTGCCATTAGATCGATATCTGGAACTGTAATATGACCCAAAAGAAATTATGATTCACCTAGACCTAGTTGTAAACTAAGAGTTTTAGCTGACCAAGTGGCTGTATGGCGGTAAGTGTGAAAGTCAGGAGGAGGGGAGAAAAGAGAGAAGTAGAAGTAGAAGGAAGAAGAGAAAGAGGAGGAAATGGGAAGGAGGACAAAAAGGAGAGAAAATTTCACAAAGGGGAAAGACAACACATGGTTTCCCCAACAGTGCTCAGATACAGCATGAAGAAAGTATAATGGGAAAAAAATACAACAAGATATTAATAAATGTTTTCTTTTCCAACCTCCTTATCTTTCCCCTTATTAATCAAAACAAGTTTTTGCTTCCTGCAAAATTATTAGTTTGCATTATTAATCTGCATTATTAGATTATTAATCTGCATTATTAATGCAGAAATGGAAAGACAGAAGAATACCAATGTTCCATCTTTACCTTTCAAAATAATTTCTTTCAGCTCATTTCTAAGATAATAATTTGAGTGTCTGAGATTTTGCTTATCCCCCCACCTCCCCCCAGAAAGTTTTGAGAATGTAAAGATCAAGGCTTGAAGAAGCAGACCAAGATTAGGGAGATGGATATAGATTCATTCAAGTTTTATGCACACACACATGTATACACATACACACACACACATATTTCTTGGTATTTTTCCTACTGGTTTAGATTCCAGCTTACATTGATTAGCTTCTTGCTACTTACTCTTTTATAGCAAATGTGACATTCATGTTATTTCTGGGAAAGTAATCAATACCTTTTTCTCCCGGTAGCACAATTCTGCTTAACTGAATTAAAATCTAAAACTAATTATTTTGAACTCCTTCTGCTTAATAAATGTAAATTAGTAAGATTTCACTAGAATAAATATATATATATTTTGGCTTCCTTAATCTATAGTTGGATATCTTTCTATTTAGAATATGTGTATTGGTAACAATATTAGAGATTTGTTCTTCTAACATATTTGAGGGAAAATAACTAGATATGGTGTAATATTTTATTTTCTGTATTTTTCTTCAAATTCTTCTGGATAAATTAATAAAACTTATTAAAATATTCTGTCATCTTTTGTCTTGTTCTTTATTTGTTTTTAAATGCAAAGAACATGTAGATCGTAAGTAAGTGACTATTTTTATTTAAGGACATTAAAAATGTTCTAACCAGATTTGATTACTTAAAAAACAAATTTTTCAAACTAATGCCAAAGTTTTGCTTTTATTTAAAAGAAAATGAAATTTAAAGAATGAGTGAAAAGTAATATGGCTTATAAAATTGCCTTAACCACAAAAAAGATTACCATTCTGAAATATTTTGTTTTGTATAAAAAACAATCATGTCCACTGTATAAAATAATGTAGAAGGATTAACCTGCCTGACCAAAGTCACATGGTATCAAATAATTTTATAAATACATATTTCTCTTTTTTCCTGCAACAATTTAAAACAAATGAGATTACTTTGGTCTGTGAATTCAATTGAGTTCTAAACTCAAGACCACGTTTTCTCCCTGAGAGTGGGTTTCCTTGGTACTTGGTTCTATCCTCTGGATTTCTAACCTCACCTTCTGAATCATACTTCTTTTTCCATAAGAAACAGTCCATGTTTGTGGGTGAGTGGCTTCCTCAATCTCCCTCCTCTTTGTAAAAGACCGGGGCTCATTGGGATGTAAGTTTGTTTTGTTTTTCATTTTCAACTGTTCTCAGCCTTTTCAATTCATGTTATGAAGATTTTGTATTTGAAAACATTTGGAATTTCCTCTTAAGCATTTTGGGGTTAACTCTATTAGAAATCTATATCCCCAAATCACTTTGAAATACGTCCCCTTCCTCTTCAGGCTGTGAGTCAGGTGCTCTAGGACAATGCCCTTAGATCTTTCTGAGATGATAACAAAGGACCTTATCTATATACTGGACTTGATCTTGACTGATTTCATTTTTACTGGTAGCATCCTAGGTTTGATCTTTGAGATCCTCAGATCCTTTGAGAATCTTTTGTTAGATGTAGAAGAAGGGAATGAAAAACATTCTTATCCCCCAGCCCAGAAAGTTCTGGTTTGAAAAATGTTCCTCCAGATTCTGCTTGAAAACTGAGCAGTTTCTTCTTTAATTCATCTCTCTCTATACTTGCTTTTATCTACTTGGTAAAGAAGCCATTCCAAACTCTTCCTGATAATCTTCTTAGCCAGATATGCCAGTTTGCTATGTACATTTACTGTCTTTCACATCACTGCAGATGAAGTTGGACTTTCTAGCACTATCTACCACAAGCTGCATTTTCTCTAGTATGTAATAAAAATTCTTTACTTAACTTCCGGCTTTCACCAATGTCTTTATATCTTATATCCATACCACCCATCTTCCTTCTATGTCCCAGTACCAACATCATGGGTTTTGTTTTGTTTTCAGCACCACCCAGCTTCTAGACACCAACCTACTTCTGCGTAGCAAACCATTCTAAAACTTAGAGGCTTGAAACAGCAAGGTTCACTTATTTGCTCATGGATTCTGCTGGGTAATACAATTCCAAGATGGCTCAGTTGTTGTTTGGTAAGAGGGTTCACAATTGACTAGAAGCTCAGTCCTGGATCAAAGTCTTGATTCTCCTTCATGTGGCTTTTTCTTATGGCTGAGTAAGGTTTTTCACAGCATGATAGCTGAATTCCAAGAGGGAGAATCCAGAGTACATGCCAAGAGAACAAGCCCTTGTATGAAAGTGCTACTCAAGTCTTCACTTGCATCAAGTTTGCTAATGTCCCATTAACCAAAGCAATTCATGTGAACCAACCCAAATTTAATATTGGAGGTTATTACACAAGGTCATAAAGATGTAGTTGCCTGGAATGGGAGGGACCATGCCAAAAATAATTTTTAGGTATCTACAAATAACCAAGATTATTTTAAAAAGTAAATTTCCCCCTTCCTTTCCAACCACCTGCAGTGTTTTTTCTCTTTGGGAAACTTGGCAATTGCCTCAAATTATGCATGTCTCTTCCATCCAATTAGCCATCAATACTGTTGACTGTATCTCAGAAATGTTTCAGAACTCTACCCTGTCCGGCAATTTTATATTTTTCAGTGCAATAATTTTTGAAACAATTCTTCCCTTTAGGTAAAAACTCCATATATTTATAAGCCTATTGACTTTTAAGTTATTGCTTATCCTTTTTTTTTTTTTTTTTTTTTTTTTTTTTTTACTTTTTACTTGTTAGATAAGTTTCTCGGTGAGATCTGATTTTTTTTTTAAACCTCTGTGATTAGGTATCAGACATATTCATTTTAAGAAATGCTTCGTGTGATCCACATGAACACGGAAACTTGAGGACTGCTCTTTCAGACCATTTCAGGATATTTTGCTTTCTGTGCATGTTTCCTCTGCCTAGAATGAGCTTAGCACATTTTATTTCTGTCAATTTTTAGATGCAATGCAAAATACATCATTATAAATGTTTCCTGATTCTTATGATATTTTTAGCTCATACTTCCATTGCAGCACTTCATATATTTTTGCTGACTAGTACATCAACTGTATGATTTCTATGTACATTAAGTAATTAAAATTCATTCATTATGTGAGTTTAAAGTGCTTTGGGCTCTTATTAATTCAAAGAAATCTTAGTGCATATCATGTAACAGGTGTCTGAGGACAGGAGTGCACAAGATAAAACTCATTCTTACAGGGCAGTAAGCAAATGTGTAAGTAAAAAGTTCAATGAACAAGATAACTTCAGAAGGTAATAAGTACTAATGCTGTGATGGCAATAATATAGAGTCAGGTTATCTAGAGATAAATGAAAGGGGGCATGGTAGTTACCTCATTCAAAGTAGTCAAAGGAAGCTTCTTGGAAAAGAAAATATTTGAGCTATGAAAGACAAAAGGTCCCTTGAAAAGAAGTACCCATCCTAAAAATCTGAAATCACAACAGTCTTCCAGTAATTTTAACACATTTATTTTTTTCACAGCAGTAAGAGATAAATATTTAAAACCTTAGAATATTGACTATTATTAAAGTTATCAAGAGTTGAACTTTTTTTTGACCTACTAAATTAGTAATATCCTAAACTGTTGAGATACTAGTTTACTCTTTATTTTGTTTTTCAATGGAGGTAAATTGAGGGGAGAAACGCTTATGAGTGATTGATAATATTAAAGTACTGCCTATCTAATACCCCTTCTCTACTTCTTCACCAAAGGAAATCCTATTTTGTTGGAAGCACAGTTTCTCCACACTTTACAAAAAAAATTCTGTTTTCTTCTCTGCAGAAACAAATTATCACAAACTTAATGCCTTAAAACTGCACATATCCATTTTCTTACAGTTTTATAGGTCAGAAGTTTGACCTACGTTTTAAAAGGTTAAACTCAAAGTGGCGGTACCCTGCATTTCCTTCTGGATGCTCTAGGGCAAAATTCATTTCCTTGAGTTGTCCAGTTTCCAGGTATTACCTACGTGCCTTGACCACCTTCCTCCATTCTTTAAGCCAGCAACTGGAAGTTGAGTTTTTCTCATGTCACATTTCTGTCTCTTATCCAGCTGGGTAGGGTTCTCAATTTTAAGGATTTATGATTAGATTGGGATTGAGATTAATCTCATCTCAAGATCTTTTACCTAAATCACATCTGCTAAGAATCTCTTGTCAGATAAAGTAAATTCACAGGTTCATGGGATTGAGACAGGGATTTTCTTGGGGAGCCATTATTCTGTCTGTAGGTAGCCTTGCAAGATGGGTCATTCATGAGGTATGTTTTTAGTCAACAGAACATAAGAGTTACTATGTGACACTTCTGTGAAAGTTTTTTAATGGGAAAACAGACTGAAGTTCATGGACCCTTTGCTTGATCCTGCAGCATTCTGCTGCTTGAAACATGATGAACATAAGGTAAACTTCTGGCAAGCACCCTGAGATCAAGTATACAAGTGCTGTGAATTGTGTAAGACTGATGAATCACAGACCTGTACCCCTGAAACAAATAATACATTATATGTTAAAAAACAAACAAAAAAAAAAACACCAAAAAACAAGTGCTGCAGAAGAGAAAGCTGAAGAACTCACTATGTAGTCTCTAGGCTGCCTACATCTGAACTTCTTTTATTTGAAAGGCAAATAACTCTATTTAAGCTGTCATTTTATTAGATTTCTCTTAATAGCTTTAGGACAAATTCCTAACCAATACCGTTCATCAAAGTAAGGCTGACTTGGTCGTTATAAAAGGAAAAGATCTATGCTGACTGCAGGATGGTTGCATTTTAATGACTGAATTAGATTATCCATTCAGCAATGTTACTTACTGGTGGCACACAGTGTTCAACCAGTTGAATTGACAAACTATACAAACCTGGACAAGTTAAGTTATCTAGAAAGACAAGGGCAGAGTTGATGTTCTATTAACAGCTTAACTGTAATTAAGCCAACAGTCAGACGTCAATATAAATGTCAGTATTATAAGAAAATGGATTTTACTGCTAGAATAGTATGGTAATAAATTTAATTAAAATTGTAATTGCTTTTTGAATCAGCAAATCTTAGCTGCCATAAAGAAATATTAACATTTTAAATTTGTCACATATATGCTGAGTTTTATGTCTAACTTTAAAAAACATTCTATTCTTATGTAAAATACCCAATAAACTGCATAATGTTAGAATACATTGATAATGCCAAAAGAAATGAAAGATTTTTGAGAGCCAAGTTTAAAATAAAAGCTAACAATACCTCCTTTAGGTTATTCAAAGTCTGAAATTCCCTTATAATGTTATTTATTCATGATCCTCTCTATATTACAACAGTCTGAAGTTTTCCATTTACTGTTTTACTGTGGCTTGTCTCTTTTTTTTTTAAAGCAAAGTTACACAGTTGCTGGTGAAACCAAATTATTTTCTAGTGGTATAACGGGAACTGAAATTATTTAATCAACAAATCACATAGTGCTTGAGCTTATTTTTCATATTTTCAGAGGAATGTTTCTGCTTATTTTAGATATGATGTCAAGTCTTAGTAGTACATGTTCTGTGAACCATTTTTTATAAGAATAGCACTGTGTCAGTTCCATCCATTGTATTATTGTTTGCTACACTGCACACACAATGAATACCATCTAAAATGTTTGATCTAGTAAACTCCTATTTTGTTATGCATTAGTAAATAGGTAATTCAGTTTTGTTTGGTATATCCATTTTTGTTTATCTCTTTTACAATTGAAATTTATAAATATTAGATAAAACTTTATATGATAGATACAATAAGCATATTATTTTAAAAGAGCATCCAACTTTGTGTTCTTTATATAAAAAATAACAAAATTGGAGGAAAAATACCTTATTTTCAACAGAAGATATGGTAGGTTGAATGGTGGCCTTACCCAAAGATATGTTCTCACAT
This sequence comes from Mellivora capensis, assembly GCA_004024625.1. NCBI lineage: Eukaryota > Metazoa > Chordata > Mammalia > Carnivora > Mustelidae > Mellivora > Mellivora capensis. The sequence continues at coordinate 18,392 of PISX010006029.1, read as the reverse complement.
TAATCCCTGGAATCTGTGAATGCTATCTTATTTTAAAGAAGGAATTGCAAACAGACAGAAAAGGAGAAAACACACAGACACAGAGGAGAAGACAACATAAGAAGGGAGGCAGGGACTGAAGCAATGCAGCCAAAGCTAAGGAAGGTGGATCAAGGATTGCCACTGGTCACCAGAAGCCAAGTGAGGCATGGAACAGATTCTTCCCTCTGAGTCTCTGGAGGGAGCACAGTCCTGCCAACATCTTGATTTTGAATAAATGCTTTAGTTTTCATATTGACGCTGTAATATTCCAAAAAAAATGAGAGAGCACTGATGAATATCTTTTAAAAATTAAATAAATATATTCTGTACCTTGTGTCTTCTCTAGTTCTTACTGAATTTAAGAAATATTTCTAATGACACCTGGATCCAATATGGGAGGGAGGTACCCAAGCAATTCTTGGGCACTACACAAGGTGTCTGAGAATTCAACTCAATTCTGACATTATCTACCCAGAGACGGTATCAGATTCCACAGGTCAAGGGTTAAGTCCTACAAAACTGTCCTCCACCCACCTTCAGACACCAGTCACAAGCTCTAGGCAGTCACCTGTGCTTCTGACCAACCAGCTACAAACTGGAGATTCCAAAGACTCCTTCCTTATGTTCTTTTAATTTGCTAAAGTAGCTCACAGAACTCAGGGAAACACTTGCATTTTAAAGATTAAAGGAAATGATAAAGGGTACAAATCAATAGTCAGATGAAGGGATGCATAGGGCAAGTTATGGGGAAAGGGTACAGAATTTCCATTCCCTCTTCAGGAGCACAACTCTCCCTTCATCTTCTTGGAGCTCTCTGACCCCAGGCTTCTGAATTTCCATTGAGGCTTCATTGCATAGTCATGATTGACTGTCACTGGCCATTGGCTGATTCAACCTCTAGTCCTTCTCCCTTCCCCTTCTCCTCTAATCCCATCATTGGTTATCCTGGCAACCAGAACCTTCCTCCTCTATCCTGCTTGGGTGGAGTCCAAAAGACAAAATATTTTTGAAATGAATGCAGGCTTAATTCAAGTAGTATAAGCCTGGAAAATTTCTAAATTTTATATAGATTCTCAGGATAAACAATCCATGCACTACAAGTGAAAGCAAATCTCCATTTTCATTAAAATTTAAATTTTAGAAAATGGCATTTAAAATACATATTGATTCTTTGTTTTCAAAGTGAATCATTTGGACAAAGTTAACCCATGCTTTAAAAAGTCAACTACCTGCAAATACAATGTAAATGAGCTTCTTGAATTATTTAAACAGAAATTGAGTCTTCTCTCTCAAAAATTTGAAAACTAGAGGAGTAAATAGAAATCAAGGATTAAGAAGTATGACAGATCAGTTAAGAGGCAACTATTAATATGTAAACAAATGTAACTTTGTTATGTTTAATCAGAACTGAGATACTAAATACTTTCATAAGTCCCTCAAGCAGAAAAGAACACTTAGAAAATGCAATTTGTACTGGTATTATAATGGCTATTAGCAAATAATGGAGAAAATAATCATCATTATTTACCACAAACAACCCAACTCCACCCACATGTAACAAAACAAACAAAAATGGGCTTTTATAGTCTTAGATACATGATAGCTGTTTTTATAAAAGAGAGTGATATGTTCTGTAGAAAAGTGTTTGAGTATAAGATTGTTCAAATTCAAGAAGTGGATATTAAATAAATTAATTCTCTAGACCATTTTGGAATGTCAAATATATGCCAAGCACTGTGTTAGTTATTCATTAGTGTTCAATGTTAAGACACAATGCTTGACCATAAACCACTTACTGCCTAATAAAGAATATAGAAAAGAAAAGAGGTTATTTCAATAAAGAAACCTAAGTGCTAAGACAGAGGTAGTTACAAGGAGTTATAGAACCAACCAACATTTTAAGGAGTCAGAAAAGCCTTCTGAGGTCTTAGGAACACCAAAAGTTGGCTAGGTGGTGCCCGGAGATTATTTCAGGGAGAGGATAAACATACATAAAAGGCTCGAAAATGAAGAGAACACAGTGCTTCCAGAACATTGCCTGATTCCTAGTATGGTTATGAGAGTAAATGTGGGTGTCTGCCCATTGGTGAGGTTGGAGATGTAAAAAATCCAGATAATAAGAGGGTTTTGTTAGCTATGTTTATGAGTTTGAACTTTATCTTTAGGGAAATGGGGAGTTATTGAAAAAATTAACCACATTGTGGTACTTTTGGTTCTAATGGTACCACTTTCCCTTCAGTTTGAAGGATGGACTGGAAAGGGACAATGGAAAAATATCAACAAGTGGTTCTTGTTATACTTCTTTCAAGAGATGATGGTGGCCTGAGATAAGGTAGCTGCAGTGAGCATGGAGAAAGTGGTAACCAAGAAGACAAGAAAAAGTATGAAGAATGTTTCTACACTGGATAATTTGATAGATGCTGTCTCATTTGTACCCACCTGATTTTAATTTATGGAGGTGGCTATCTTACAACAAGAAGACATTTATGCCATTGACAGAAGATTTTTATTACATTTCCTGAGAGGAGAGGTCTCACCATACCATGCACAGCCACAAGGGAAAGAAGCAGATTTTGTTCAGGGCAGGAGCAGAAGGAAGAAGAAAGCCTGGGCTAGAGCCTTTGTTAAGGGGTCCGTGGAAATGCAGGCAGGGCTAGGCAGAGTGAACAATGTAGGGCTGGCTAGTTTGAATAATCCCAGCAGGCTTTGGGCCATAGGAATGGTCTCTAATGGCCTGGTACCAATCCCTGGGATGATTTAGGGCAGGGGAAATATTTGTTTGGTGTATGAGGCTTAGATTAGATCATGATTGGGATGTTGTTGGTTTGCATATAAAAAATGTGTTTTGTAGATAAACTGTTACTATCTTTAGGAATTAGTTTGCTCTGGGAGGGCAATCTCATCTAGGGTCTGTAAGGCACTCAAATGCTATAGCATCAAGAATACAGTAAAGAATCTGGACCTCCAACAGACACGTGAAAAAATCTTCAACATCACTCGGCATCAGGGAAATACAAATGAAAACCATAATAAGATATCACCTCACACCTCTCAGAATGGCTAAAATTAACAACTCAAAAAAAAGATCTTGGCAAGGATCTAAGAGAGGGGAGCCTTCTTACACTGTTGGTGGGAATGCAAACTGATGCAGCCACTCTGGAAAACAGTATGGAGGTTCCTCAAAAAGTTAAAAAATAGAACTACCCTAGGATCCAGCAATTGCACTATTAGGTATTTATCCAAAGAATATAAACAGTGATCTGAAGAGGCACAGGTACTCCAATGTTTATAGCAGCAACGTCCACAATAGCAAAGACACGAAGAGAGCCCAGATGTCCATAGACAGATGAATGGATAAAGAAGATGTGATATACATATTTGGAATATTACTCAGCCATTAAAAAAAAACTTACCATTGTAATGACATGAATGGAATTGGAGGTTATTTTACTAAGAGAAATAAGTCAATCAGAGAAAGTCAATTATCATTTGATTTCACTCATACATGGAATTTAAGAAACAGAAGAGATAAGCATAGGGGAAGGGAGGGAGAAATAAAATAAGATGAAATCAAAGAGGGAGACAAACCATAAGTGACTCTTAATCATGGGAAAGAAACTGAGGGTTGCTGGAGGGGAGGTGAATAGGGGGGTGGGATAACTGGGTAATGGGCATATGGACATTAAGGAGAGAACTTCATGTAATGAGCACTGAGTGTTATATGCAACTGATGAATCACTAAGCTCTACCTCTGAAACTAATAAAACATTATATGTTAATTATCTGACTTTAAATAAATCTTTTTTAAGGCCAAGTCTCACATACACACTGTAAATTATCTCTGGCCACCAAAAAAAAAAAAAAAAGAAATAACATATAATTCATATAATTGGTCCTGTAATGAAAGGATGCCAAATTGATAAATATAGCATCTAACAAAACACGGAACACACTGTGCTGCCATTCACTGAACTCTGTATCACAGGAGTAAAAAAATGGGTCTGTTCATGAGAGGTAGTGAAGGTAGGAATGGTTAAAGTGGTGTTAGTGCATTAAAATAGAGATGTCTGATAGAAAGTTAGATGTGTAAATCCGGAAGTCAGAAGAGAAATATGGACTTCAGAGATGAACTTGTGATTTACCAACAAGAATTATTAGGGAGTCATCAAAGAGTTATCAGTGAGAGTAGAAGGTAGTGAAGTGGAAAGATGGCAACTAGAGTGCATCCGTAACATAAGAAGGGGGCCTAGGACAGAATCCTGTGGAGTTAAATGCAGTCCTTATTGCAATAGAGTACTAGACAAGAGGAATGTGACCTACTTTTTTGGCTATTTTAGACCTTTTGTAAATTGAATATTTTGTATGTTCAGCACCCTGAGTCAGATCTATAAACAGTAAAAGTATATGTGTGTATTTGTTAAAGTCTAATAGAGAAATTTTCCAGTTTTGTTTTTTATCAGGCAAGAAAAAATTATAAATTAAGATTCCCAACAACATTGACTACTTAAAGAAAATCATTTGAGAACTTACCATTAAAAATAGTTATACAGAAGAAAAAATGTTATATACATGTATATATTTTTAAGAATTTTGAAGGGTATGGTAATAACTAATAGGCAAAAAGGCCTGCCTCATAATAATAGAAAAACTCAGTTGGTTTATCTTTCAATAAACTAGACTATTATAAAGAGATGCTCATGCTGGAGGTTTTGAACTACATTTATGATACAATATTTATATACATTGTATTTGAAAATTTTTCCAAAACTATATCTCTAAAAAAATTTAAATCAATCATTCCTCTAGATATTTTTTCTCTGATAGAACTATAGATTAGTAGGATAATTTTTATGAATAAACTTGTACATTTTTCTCTGCATGTATTTCTCCACCTAGGAGAAATAAATTCACCTGATTTTACCTCAAACTGTGAGACTTTTGATGGAGTCAATTTGATTTAATTGTCCCCAAAATACCCTCAGAGAGTTATTATAGCACTTGACTAGCACATAGAAATGAAAGAAGCCCAGTGCAGCTACAGTTTGGAGAGAAAAAAGAGAGTGGCTGACATGATGCAGAGATCCTGAGAAATGGACAGAATAGATATATATTTAGGAGGTAGAAATGACAGATTGTATTGATGGATTTCATGTAGGAGTTGAAAGAGAAAAATATCCAAGATAACTTTCAGTTTTCTGGCTTGAGCATCTTGGTGGAATGAAAGTGTCACCAACTTAGGGAAAACGGGATCATACACAGCTTCAGTGACCTAAGCAAATTATAATTTCTGTTTGAAGCATCTTAAGTATGAATGCTTCCAACTACCTAGGGAAGATCATCCAAAGTAGTCATTGGTTATTTGTCTGGAGTTCAAAAGCAAGATCTATGAGATATATACCTGGGAGTTGCTAACATATAGGTACATCTGTAGGAACATATGCTATTGAAATTGAGAAAACTGAGCTCACAGGAGAAAATGTCCAAGGATAAGTAGAACAGAAGGAAACTGAAAAATTTGTTGGAGAGATAAAAATTGTTACTGAGATGTAATGTAATACAATAAAATCCAAGAGATAGAATGTTCTAAAACAATACATTTTTTTCAATTAATTTAAACATCATTAAGAAGTTTAATAAAATTAAAATTAAAATACATATTTGCTTAATGGCAGGGAAGGCTGCAGTTGTTTGAAAAGTTTACTATCCTTGCAATGTGGTTTCAGTGTGTTGTAGAAAAGTTGATAAGCTTGAAGGAAAAGTAAAAAGTTGATACAATGAGTATTTTGAAAATACAGCAAACAGTTCATTTAAATTCAGATGCATGTTGCTTTTGTTTTCCTTGCTATTTTGTTTGTTTGCTTTTAAAATGGAAGTTACCAGTTCAAATCTGGCTGCTAATTACAACAATGTTAAAAAATTTAATGACTGAACAATCAGGAGAGTATGGCAATAAACAATGGGGAAATTTCCCTAAGATGGTAAAAGGGGATGTGATTTAAAATACAAGTGGAGTGTTTGACCTTTGCTAAAAGGACAAAACTTTTTCTTTTTTGGTAACAAAAAGGAGAAGATGGGTGCAAATATAAAACAGGTTTGCTCATTTGTGAATGGTAAGGCCTCTATTAACTCAGTACATCATGCGGCAATTGTATTCAGCTATTCTTAGTTGTGTTTGGGGAAGAAAGAAAAAGACCATTAGAGGATAGTGTACAACATGGGGAATAGTCACCAGACAGAAGAACAGGCACAGGTGGTGATATGTAATATATTACTGGGCAGTTATTAGTGCCCAAAAGAAAATAGTAATCATGACTTTGTAATTTATAATCATACATTTCTGTCATGAACTGACACATCCATATGTGTGATTTTTTTCCAACAATATTTAGATCCAGAGTGGAAAAATTGCTGGAAACTTATCTATCCATGGCTGGGATGTGTTATGAGAGTATGTTAGAGTGAGATTGGAGTTGGATGCGTATGTATATTTACAAGAAAATATTTTAATGTTAGTGCACAACTGTCAGGTAATAATGAAGAGAAGTGAAAAAACAAGGAATGTAGAGTGAGGTTCTCACTGAATTGGCGCTTTTCATGAGAGTAAAGGATAGTTATATGTTAGGCACTTGACCAAGTACAGTGAAGGATTTATAGGATTTTCATCATGGTACCAGACATTTAAAATCTGATATAGATTGTGGTGTAATTTTTAATTATAAAAAATAATAAGAAGTTTACACAGGATTAAGTAGCTAAGGTAGTTGTAGCAATGAGAACATTACAAAACAGAATCAAGAGCTAATGGAGGATCATGCACTCATACAGAGGAGCCATAAGAAGGTGAGCAGAGGACACTGATGTGATGACAAAGAATGTGAGCGAGAAGGTAAAGTTAAAGCTCTCAATTAAGAACATAAAACTGAATGAAGTTAGTATAGCAGATAACCATATGATCACAAAAATAGAGAGGAGTGACATTAACATGGGTGTTATGTTCCAATACTAATTTTCTGACAATGGCTGGATGTCTTACAGTTCAATTCGCTTCAATTCAATTCAAATCACTAACAACCCAGAGCTAGCATCCAATTCAGAGTTAAAAGCAAGTCCTTAAATTCTGACACCATCTGCCCACGGCATCAGATCCCACAGTCCCCAACAAGACTTCCCTTACTTCAGACACAAGATGTAAGTGGGATCCTCAGGTTACCCACACTTCCTCCTGACTGAGCTACAAATTCAGAGGTTACCATGACCCCTGTTGACTTTTGGTAATAAGCTAGAAAGATTAATAGAACTATATGTATAGTTTCATTATAAAGGATACAACTCAGAAGAGCCAAATAAGATTAAAGTTTGAGGGGTTGGGGAGAAGTGCAGAGCTTCTTTCCTGTGGAGTCAGGGTAAGCCACCCTCCCAGCACATAAATATGTTCACCAGCCAGGAAGTACTCTAAGCCTTGTGGTTCTGAGTTTTTCTCATGGTTTCATTACATAGGCATGGTTGATTAGATCATTGGCCAAATGATGAACTCAATCTCCCTCCCTTAGAGGTTTGAGAAGGTGGTTCAACCCCCAAGTCATGTGGTTAGTTTTTCCAGAGACCATCTCCTATCCTGAAGCCAGGAGCTCCACAAGGAGTCACCTCCTTAGGATAGCAAATATACTCTGTTAACACTTGGGAAATTTAGGGTTTCTGAAGTTCCATGTCAGGAACAAAGACCTGTGTGTGTGTGTGTGTGTGTGTGTGTGTGTGTGTGTGTGTGTTTGTGTCTGTGTGTGTATGTGTGTACCTCGGGGGGAAAATAAGCAAGGTTTTTTGGTTGTTGTTGTTGTTTTTGTTTTTTTACAAAATGTCAGTCATAAAATGAATTCTTTGTGAGCAAATATGTGTTATTTAATACAACTCAGAACCATAGAACTATTGCAATTAATCAGCAATCATACCATTATTTTGTATAAATTTTGTGATATGAACTAAGTAACAATATCAGGTAGGTTTTCTACTTTGAATGAGAAAGGAAATCACATTTATAAAACATCCAGTGAAGGAATTTGCATTCATTGGCTTGGAGAATCTTCAATGCAAGTTTATATGGCATAGAAACTGGGGTAGGTTTACATTCAAAGATATAAACCTAATATGTAATCATCATGAATTAGATTTACATCTGACCCCAGATTCTATAATGCTTCCCATTAGTTCCCTAAACTAAGGCATAGTAGAATCATTAATGGGATCTTCCTAAAAATAAATGTCCTCCAGGAGAAATTCCCATGATATTTTTAGCAAGCTCCATAGCTGTTGCCGACAGGCCTCTGTAATCCACAACACTGATCCTTTTGCTTAGTAAATATATCCTGGGTAGAAAGTATCTTATTCCCATTTCTGCTTCCTCCATATATCTTTACATTCAATTTCATAATAGTAGCTATCAGTATGGTACAATAGATCCAATTTTAGAAAGAGTAATTCAGAGTGTATATATATTTTGTAAGAATTTCAGTCCAAAAAAATTGTTTTTAGTAAAAAGAACAGTATTTGTTCTTATTATTACATATTGTCATTAAATTTTCCTCTATCATTGGTATTAGTTTTAGAACTAGTACTAATTGGTATTAATTCTTATTGGTATTTAATTGGTATTAATTGGTATTAGTTTAAGAAAACAAAAACCTGTTTTCTATATTGTTCTATCATGATCTAGTGGATACAAATTTTGGTGTTTTCTAGTGAGAAAAATCTCCTTCAGAACTTCCTCTAGAATGACTGGTATCCCTCTAAAATTTCCACCTGGGAGCTTTCCTACAGTAAATAGTTCAAAGGCCTCACTAACAGTTTAAATGTTTAAAAAAATGAACAAAGACTGACGATGCCAAATTCACATTGAGTCAGTACTTTCAATGTCTCAGCTATATGCTCTGCTTTAAGTCATAATCCACATAACAACTCACTGGAAATCACTGGGGAATGAAAATAAAATGTAATTAGATAGCAGTTTTGCGAAGAAAGGTTTCCTTTTAGACTGGAGAACCACTCCAGGCCATGTAACTCCAGGGCAACATTTTAAATAGTGAGTATGTATTTTTTCTCTAGAAATATTTGTTATTTATAGACTTAATCTTTAAGTGTCTCAAAATTAAACATGATACCCACAAATAGACCAATAATAATACAAAACAATGAATAGCTTAAATATTGCTTAATTGAGCCATTAGAACCATTTCTCTGCAACGACTGACCAAAAGCAGTCATGTATTTAATACTCTAAATAGACAGATTAAGTGAACAGTAATCTCAACTATTCATCTGTCCAGGATGGCATCCACTTATTAAGATAATGTAATGTGAAATACTTAGAAGATTAGCATTTATTTTGATATCCAGAATTAATATAATCAGTGTCACCAATAATTAGCAACCATTTATTGATCACATAATACATGTATAATAGGAAGCAAACCAGCAGCTTCCCAAACTCAGATTGTGAAGAGGAAGGTATACTATTTGATATAACATTTGGGATGGTAACTTTCTGATTCCTTAGCTTCCTGACTGGAGTAAGTTTTGTTCTGAGTGTGTCATTCTGGAGACCCATCACAGAGTCTATACTTCCAACCACTCAACAATGGTTTTTTAAAGAATTGATTAAATTCTTTAAAATTGTAAAATTGTAAAATCTTAAATTGTATTATATTGATAACTATAATAGTTATAGTAGTATTCACTAAAAATTGACTCATGAATGAGTCAGAAGGCAGTACAAATTATTCCTAGTCACATAACCAAGCTCTAAAATTATATATCATCATTAATGTTGCATTCCCCTGCCCCTTTTCTATTTTCCAAATATCTTTTTTATTATTCCAAATAAAATTTTGATTATAGTAGTAAAAAAAAAAAGTTTCCCATACTGTTATTTTGATCTACCATATATTTTAAGCATTTTCTATGCCACATAAATTTTAAAGAAATAGTAGTCCTATCATTTTTTTTCAGTATAATGGTCATTTATCAATCTTTGTGTAATTGCAATCTAAATACTCCTATTTTGTAGAAATTCCTGACTGTGAGTCTAAGAAAGACTCAGGAACTTCCCTCAACCACAAAACCCAAAGTAACAGTTAGGTCTCCATTGTCCTAATAGTCCAATCCCTAATTCATGATGTAGACTTTGTTAAAATCATGCACTTGTCCAAGACTTTAAGCTTTTAGGAAGTAGGTGAAAGATGTGAGGTGAGTCGAGAAATTACTTTTGACTCAAAAAGTAGAGTCATATTTCTGTTGATGATAGAGCCAACAGGATCATTCTAAACAGAATATCCCTATGATATCACTTTTGCTTAGTTCCCTTGATGCCTGCTCACACTAAGTTCCTGCCTGTTTGCAATCCTGGCTCATAGTGTTTTCCTTCAAGTCTTTTTATCACAAGTAAACTTTCTAATGAATTTACTTTCTTCTTAAATTAGCCAGGACCCATCTGTGTTGTTTGCAACTTAAATTAGTAATCAATGCATTTGGAGTGAAGAAAACATTTTTTAAATAAGAACAAAAATTCAGGAGGAAATGGCAAACCAGGAAAAAAACCCTGCAGACCTAAATAAGAATTAGCTATTTAGGGGGGAGGAGTCAAGATGGCAGAGAAGTAGCAGGCTGAGTTGACATCAGGTAGCAGGAGATCAGGTAGGTAGCTTATCAAACCATTCTGAACACCTACAAAAACAACAGGAGATCAAAGAGAAGAAGAATGGCAATTCTAGTAACAGAAAATTGACCACTTTCTGAAAGGTAGGACCAGCAGAGAAGTGAATCCAAAGTGACAGGAAGATAGACCGAGGGGGGAGGGGCCAGCTCCTGGCAAGTGGTGGAGCAATGTAGCACAAAATCAAAACTTTAGAAGTCTGCTCCACCGAGGGACATTGCTCCACAGGCTAAACCAGGGTGAATCCCATGTGGGGACAGCATGGTCTCTGGTCCTGGGGAGTCACAGGAGGATCAGAGGTGTCTGAGTGTCACAGAGCTCACAGGTATTAGAGCAGGGAAGCCAGCTACAAAGAGGGAGGTGAGGGGTGAGCTCAGGGTTACCTTAAATTGTGATCCATGACACAGGCCTCTGCTCTGTGAGTGGGGACCCCACAAAATCTGGGGAGACCCCCTGGGAGAGCGCAAGGATCTGAAGGGTTCAGAGACTCCAGGGGGGGCTGTGTGTCAGCGACAGATCACTTGGCCACAGGCTGTGTGAGGTCGGAGAGCAGCCTGAGGCCAGGGAGACGGGAGTGATTGAGTGCTTTTCTCCGAGAGCACACTGAGGAGTGGGGCCCTGAGCTCTTGGGACCTCCAGGCTGGAGATTGGGAGGCCGCCATTTTCATTCCCATCCTCCGGAACTCTACAGAAAGCTTTCAGGGAACAAAAGCTCCTGAAAGCGAACCTGACCAGATTACTTAGCCTGGCCCCTGGTAAGGATGTTGCAATTCTGCCTCGGGCAAAGACACTTGAAAATCACTATAACAGGCCCCTCCCCAAGAAGATCAGCAAGAAATCCAGCCATGGACCAAGTTCACTTACCGAGGAGAACAGCAGAATTCCAGAGGAGGAGAAAGCAAAGCATGGAATTCATGGCTTTCTCCCCATGATTCTTTAGTCTTGCAAAGTTAATTAATTTTTTTTAATTTTATTTCTTTCTTCTGCTAATTTTTTTAAACTTTTACCCTTTCCTCTTTTAACATTTTTAACTAGTTTATCTTAACAATACCTTTTGAAAAAAAAATTTTGAACCTTCATTATTATAGTTATATTTTATCCTTCATTATATCTAACCTTATTTTTTTTTTTACTTGGAAATATGATTTTTTTTCCTAACCTTATTTTTTTGTACACACATAGGGTTTTTTCTTCTAAAAATATTTGGGATACAACTTCTTCTAATAGATCAAAATACACCCTAAATCTACCACAGGGCTTTGTTCTAGTCTCCAACCTGAGCAAATTCTCCCCACTTTCTTTTTCTTTATTCTCCCAACCAACTTATCAACTCCTTTTTTAGAAATTAAATTTTTCTTTCATCTTTATAGTCATATTCCATCCCTTTATCATGTCTACCCTTATATATGTTCTTCATTCTTTAAAGTTTGGGGAGGTAGTTTCTTCTAAGAGACCAAAATACTCCCAAAATTAAGTGAGTGACCCTGTTCTATTACCAATCTAATATATATATGTATATATACATATATATTTTAATATTTTTTCTTTACTTCTTTTTCTTTTTTTTTCTGAACTTATTTTTGCCCTCTTTGTTCCCCCTATGATTTGGGATCTCTTCTGATTTGGTTAAAGCACATTTTCCTGGGGTCTTTGCCACCCTTTTAGTATTTTATTCACTCCTTCATATATTCTTCTCTGGATAAAATAACAAGGTGGAAAAACTCAGCACCAAAAAAAAAAAAAAAACCAAACCAAAACAAAACAAAACAAAAAAACCCACAAGAGGTAGTACTGAAGGCCAGGAACATAATACAGACATTGGTAATATGTCAGATCTAGAGTTCAGAATGACAATTCTCAAGGTGCCAGCTGGGATCAAAATAGGCATGGAAGATATTAGAGAAACCCTCTCTGGAAATATAAAAGCCCTTTCTGGAGAAATAAAAGAACAAAAATCTAACCAAGTTGAAATTAAAAAAAAAAAAAGCTATTAATGAGGTGCAATAAAAAATGGAGTATCTCACTGCTAGGATAAATAAGGCAGAAGAGAGAATTAGTGATATAGAAGACCAAATGACAGAGAATAAAGAAGCCGAGCAAAAGAGGGACAAACAACTACTGGACCACGCAGGGAGAAATCAAGAAATAAGTGATACCATAAGATGAAACAACATTAGAATAATTGGGATTCCAGAAGAAGAAGAAAGAGAGAGGGGAGCAAAAGGTATATTGGAGAGAATTATTGTAGAGAATTTCCCTAATATGGCAAAGGGAACAAGCATCAAAATCCAGGAGGTGCAGAGAATCTTCCTCAAAATCAATAAGAATAGGTCCACACCCCGTCATCTAATAATAAAATTTACAAGTCTTAGGAACAAAGTGAAAATCATGAAAGCAGTTCAAGACAAGAAGTGTGTAACATACAATGGTAAAAATATTAGATTGGCCACAGACTTATCCACAGAGACCTGGCAGGCCAGAAAGAACTGGCATGATATATTCAGAGCACTAAACAAGAAAAACTTGCAGCCAAGAATACTATATCCAGCTAGGCTATCATGAAAATAGAAGGAGAGTTAAAAGCTTCCAGGACAAACAAAACTAAAAGAATTTGTAAACGCCAAACTAGCTCTACAGGAAATATTGAAAGGGGTCCTCTAAGCAAAGAGAGAGCCTAAAAGTAGTAGATCAGAAAGGAACAGAGACAATATACAGTAATAGTCACCTTACAGGCAATACAATGGCACTAAATTCATATCTATCAATAGTTACCCTAAATGTAAGTGGGCTAAATGCCCCAATCAAAAGACACAAGGTATCAGAATGGATTAAAAAAAAAAAAAAAAACTCATCAATATGCTGTATACAAGAAACTCATTTTAGACCCAAAGACACCTCCAGATTTAAAGTGAGGGCATGGAAAACCATTTACCACGCTAATGGACATCAAAAGAAAGCAGGGGTGGCAATCCTTATATCAGATCAATTAGATTTTAAGCCAAAGACTATAAGAGATGAGGAAGGACACTATATCATACTTAAAGGGTCTGTCCACCAAGAAGATCTAACAATTTTAAATATCTATGCCCCTAATATGGGAGCAGCCAACTATATAAACCTATTAATAACAAGATCAAAGAAACACATTGACAACAATACAAGAATAGTAGGGGATTTTAACACTCTCCTCACTGATATGGGCAGATCATCCAAGCAAAAGATCAACAAGGAAATAAAGGCCTTAAATGACACACATAATAAAGGCCTTAAATGATACACATTCTTCTCTAGTGCACATGGAACATTCTCCAAAATAGATCACATTGTGGGTCATAAATCAGGTCTCAACCGGTATCAAAAGATTGAGATCATTTCCTGCATATTTTCAGACCACAATGCTCTGAAGCTAGAACTCAATTACAAGAGGAAATTTGGAAAGAATCCAAATACATGGAGACTGCAAGGGCCTAATCAGAAGGAGCCATTTTGTTGTTTATGCAGTAAACCTAGATTGACCCTATGCAGTAAACTTAGATTGACCCTGCCCCTCCCAGAAGAACTTACTTGCAAAGCCCAGATACAGGCGTGGGTCAGGCCAGGTAGAGACAGCCAATCAGTGGGGCACGCATATATCTACTAGGGTGAATTGTAATTCAATTGGCCGCCTGTGTGTGACCTAACATGACTGTGCAGTTTTCTCTGTGTACTGCAATCTCATTGGCCCCCTGTGTATAGCCCGGCTAAACTACCTCTATAAAAGTTAGTCTGTGAGGCTGGGAGGGGTCGCCTCTTTGCAAGATACAGCCCTGACGGGTCAGTTTGATTCTTGATGCTTGGCACAAAATAAAGCTTTGCTTGACCATTGCTTTGTATCAGTCTCGCTCCTTTGATTGTGGACCCTAACAGAGACTAAAGAGCATCCTTCTGTAGAATGAATGGGTCAACCAGGAAATTAAGGAAGAATTGAAAAAAATTCATGGAAACAAATGATAATGAAAACACAATGGATCAAAATCTATGGGACACAGCAAAGGCAGTCCTGAGAGGAAAATATATAGTGGTACAAGACTTTCTCAAGAAACAAGAAAGGTCTCAAATACACAACCTAACCCTACACTTAAAGGAGCTGGAGAAAGAACAACAAAAAAAGCCTAAACCCAGCAGGAGAAGAGAAATAATAAAGGTCAGAGCAGAAATCAAATAATAGAAACCAGAAAACCAGTAGAACAAATCAACGAAACTAGGAGCTGGTTCTTTGAAAGAATTAATAAGATTGATAAACCCCTGGCCAGACTTGTCAAAAAGAAAAGAGAAAGGACCCAAATAAATACAATCATGAATGAAAGAGGAGAGATCACAACCAATTCCAAAGAAATACAATTATAACAACATACTATGAGCAACTCTACACCAACAAATTTGACAATCTGGAAGAAATGGATGCATTCCTAGAGACATATAAACTACCACAACTGAACCAGGAAGAAATAGAAAACCTGAATAGACCCATAACCAATAAGGAGATTGAAGCGCTCATCAAAAATCTCCCAACAGACAAGAGCCCACGGCCAGACGGCTTCCCAGGGGAATTCTACAAATAGAAATGGAATGAAAACTTCCAAACTCATTTTATGAAGCTAGTATTACCTTGATCCCAAAACCAGACAAGGATTCCAACAAAAAAGAGAATTACAGACCAATATCCTTGATGAAGACAGATGTAAAAATTCTCACCAAAATACTAGCCAATAGGATCCAACAGTACATTAAAAGGATTATTCACCACGACAAAGTGGGATTTATTCCAGGGCTGCAAGGTTGACTCAACATCTGCAAATCAATCAATGTGATACAATACATTAATAAAAGAAAGAACAAGAACCATATGATACTCTCAATAGATGCTGAAAAAGCATTTGACAAAGTACAGCATCCTTTCCTGATCAAAACTCTGCAAAGTGTAGGGATAGAGGGTACATACCTCAATATCATCAAAGCCATTTATAAAAAACCCAACACAAATATCATTCTCAATGGAGAAAAACTGAGAGCTTTTCCGATAAGGTCAGGAACACGGCAGGGGTGTCCCTTACCACCACTGCTATTCAACATAGTACTAGAAGACCTAGCCTCAGCAATCAGACAACAAAAAGAAATTAAAGGCATCCAAATAAGCAAAGAAGAAGTCAAACTATCACTCTTTGCAGATGAGATGATACTTGGAAAACCCAAAAGACTCCACTCCAAATATGCTAGAACTTGTACAGGAATTCAGTAAGTGTCAGGATATAAAATCAATGCACAGAAATCAGTTGCATTTCTTTACACCAACAACAAGACAGAATAAAGAGAAATTAAGGAATCAATCCCATTTATAATTGCACCAAAAACCATTAGATACCTAGAAATAAACTTAACCAAAGAGGCAAAGAATCTATATTCAGAAAACTATAAAGTACTCTTGAAAGAAATTGAGGAAGACACAAAGAAATGGAAAAATTTCCCAAGCTCGTGGATTGGAAGAACAAATATTGTGAAAATGTCTATGCTACCTAAAGCAATCTACACATTTAATGCAATCCCTATCAAAATCCCATCCATTTTTTTTCAAAGAAATGGAACAAATAATCTTAAAATTTATATGGAACCAGAAAAGACCTCAAATAGCCAGAGGAATATTGAAAAAGAAAGTCAAAGTTGGTGGCATCACAATTCCAGATTTCAAACTCTATTACAAAGCTGTCATCATCAAGACAGTATGGTACTGGCACAAAAACAGACACATAGATCAATGGAACAGAATAGAGAGTCCAGAAATAGACCCTCAATTCTATGGTCAACTAATCTTCAACAAAGCAGAAAAGAATGTCCAATGGAATAAAGACAGTCTCTTCAACAAATGGTGTAGGAAAATTGGACAGCCACATGCAGAAAAATGAAACTGGACCATTTCCTTACACCACACACAAAAATAGACTCAAAATGAATGAAGGACCTCAATGTGAGAAAGGAATCTATCAAAATCCTTGAGGAGAACATGGGCAGCAACCTCTTCACCCTTAGCTGCAGCAACTTCTTCCTAGGAACATCGTCAAAGGCAAGGGAAGCAAGGGCCAAAATGAACTATTGGGACTTCATCAAGATCAAAAGCTTTTGCACAGCAAAGGAAATAGTTAACAAAACCAAAAAAGAACTGACAGAATGGGAGAAGATTTTTGCAAACAATATATAAGATAAAGGGTTACTATCCAAAATCTATAAAGAACTTATCAGACTCAACACCCAAAGAACAAATAATCCAATCAAGAAATGGGCAGAGGACAAGAACAGATATTTCTTCAAAAAAGACATCCAAATGGCCAACAGACACATGAAAAAGTGCTCCACATCACTTGGCACCAGGGAACTACAAATCAAAACCACAATGAGATACCACCTCACACCAGTCAGAATGGCTAAAATTAACAAGTCAGGAAATGACAGATGCTGGTGAGGATGCAGAGAAAGGAGAACCCTCCTACACTGTTGGTGGGAATGCAAGCTGGTGCAAACACTCTGGAAAACAGCATGGAGGTTCTTCAAAAAGTTGAAAATAGAACTACCCTATGACCCAGCAATTGCACTACTGGATATTTACCCTAAAGATAAAATGTAGTGATCCGAAGGGGCATGTGCACCCAAATGTCTATAGCAGCAATGTCCACAATAACCGAACTATGGAAAGCACCTAGATGTCCATCGACAGATGAATGGATAAAGAAGAAGTGGTATATATATACAAT
This sequence comes from Mellivora capensis, assembly GCA_004024625.1. Lineage (NCBI taxonomy): Eukaryota > Metazoa > Chordata > Mammalia > Carnivora > Mustelidae > Mellivora > Mellivora capensis. Next base: position 887 of record PISX010006029.1, on the reverse strand, counting down.
GGGATACTATGCAGCCATCAAAAGAAATAAAATCTGCCATTTGTGAAGATGTGGATGCAACTAGAGGGTATTATGCTTAGCGAAATAATTCAGTTGGAGAAAGACAACTATCATATGATCTCCCTGATATGAGGAAGTGGAGATGCAACATTGGGGGTTTGGGGGGTAGGAAAAGAATAAATGAAACAAGATGGGATCAGGAGGGAGACAAACCATAAGAGACTCAATCTCACAAAACAAACTTAGAGTTGCCGGGGGAGCGGTGAGTAGAGAGAGGGTGGTGGGGTTATGGACACTGGGAAGGGTATGTGCTATGGTGAGTGCTGTGAAGTGTGTAAACCTGGTGATTCACACACCTGTACCCCTGGAGCTAATAATACATCATATGTTAATTTTAAAAAAAGAATTAGCTATAAAGTATTTTAAAACCATTAACTGGGCTAGATTTCTTTATTTAAGGTAAATACTTCGATATTGTGTTAAAACATACCAGTTGAGCCATCTGTGTACCATTTAGAGGAGAAAATTTTTATATAAAAATCAGATACATTAAAAGTAAATGGATAGGAGAAATTTTCCATGGAACTTAAGCTTCATAATGGCAAAACCTTTTCTGTTACAGCCATCACTCTATGTTATGAGTTATTATCAACTTTAACTCATGGTTATTGCATTATGTGTTAAATGTATTAATGTTCTAGTGAAGGCAAAATAAAATCATGAACACTAGTGTTAATATCAGGCAAAACTGAACTAAGTGGAAAAAATAATTAAATAAACTAAATATTATCATTTTATAGTAATAAACATGATAACCATCAATGAATATATAACCATCAAAATCATATAATTATATTTTAATAAATTTAAATACCATTTATATAAAA